>VMDO01011390.1:0-67077 GCA_007922755.1 Pedetes capensis | reverse complement strand
ACCTGGATGGGAGACTGCCTGGGAACACCAGAAGCTGTAGGCTTGGGAGAAGGACCTGGCAACCCCCTCCCAAAAATCAATCTGCCATTGAAAACCCTATGAACAGCAGAGAAGCACTGACAATAGTGTTTCCCCTGTTGTACAGAGGGTTGCTATGAGTCGGATACCGACTCGACGGCACCTAACAACAACAACAACAAATCTAAAAGTGAGGGATGTTTAAAGCAGCAAGACCATGAGTGCAAGGGCACAGAGATGTATGAGTTCATAAATGTGGGAGTTACCCCCCCACCCCCCAGCTGGGAGGTGAACATGAAAGGCAGCCAGAGTACAGGTCAACACAGAGTTTGGGTTTCCTGAGGAGGGTAGACTTGACTCTGTGAACACTGGAGACCAGTGGAGGAATTTGAGTGCGTGAAGTGACCCATTTTTCTTGTTTGTTTGTTTGTTTGTTTGTTTTGGTTTTTGGAATGATCATCCTGGGATCCAGGTGGATAACTGACAAGGTCTTGAGTTAGGACTGCAGTTGTGAAAATGGAGAGGAAGGGATGGGTGCAAGTGATGTTCTAGAGCTGCAGGGAACAGGATTTAACTGGATTGACATGGGGCAAGACCTGAAGAGCTGTACAGAGAAATGAAGTGAAGATTGGTGCCACTCTTTGAGCTCAGAGTGTGTAGTTCTATCTCTTCAGGAGAAATAATGGTCCAAAAATAATAAGAGGGTGAAAAATGACTTAATAAAAGGGACTCATTTCATTGGCTAAAGGGATTCCCTTTAAAACTTTCCCCCTACACTGCTTTTTAAGTATTTAAGTAGTTTTATATCTGGGATATATTCCAATAATTTTTTTGTTTTTTATAAAATCAAGGTTGTTTTCCAACCTGGGTTCTGCAGAGCCTCAGGGGCCCTGGGAACCAGAAGGACCTGAGCAGGGTCTCCAAGGCATTCTGTGCCATCTCAGCCATGGCACCTCTGACCTGAGTTCTTATAACACAGGGATTTTATTTGGAATTCTAGAAATGGCTCTGGAGCTTTGTAATCTTTGCAATCACTAGTCTCAGTTATTCATACAGTTTATTTTGTTAAATGTAAGTAAGTGCTTGGCTGGAGTTCTGTGTCATGGATTTTTTGTTTTGTTCTGTTTTATTTTTGTTTTATGTTTGTTTCTATCTTAGAAAATAGAGATTATGTCAGGGGAGGTACATTCATAAATCTAGTATATTGTTTCTGATTGTTTTTAATTGTAGATAAGATTGCTTAACTTGCCACAATAAACATGCAAGCATCTCAGGCCACAATGGCCCCTGTTTCTCTTAACAATGGCAGTAGAATAAAACATCTGCCACCAGGGCCCCTCTTGATATTTTTCAATGAGTCCCAATGAGATGAAGAGTGAATGCGAGCCACAAATCAGCTGACAATTAACACATGCTGGCTCTTTTTTTTTTTTTTTTTGAGTTTTCCAAATATTTTCCAACTCCCATTGTGTGTTTTTATGTTTTGTACTCCAAACTCCTGCCAAAACCTCCTCCAGTGCATTCTTTCCTAGGTTCCCAAGTCATCTGGATAGCAAACAAAATTTCTTATAGGGCATTAATCTCAAGGGTATATTTTATGTGTTAAAAATGAGGAGATGACTAGAATGCATGCTTTTATGTTTTGGGTCTACAAATTCATTTTTTAAAAAATAAAACCTTTGTTAACTGAATTTATATGATTTACATTTTTAGGATGGTTCTAAAATGAAAATCATACTCCATGTGGAGCTGGTAGGTATAGAAGTTAAGGAAAGAATGGATAGAACAAGAGAGGATAGAAAGCCAAGAACCTTAACTAGAGAGTACAGATATAGACATGTTACTCTTTATGATATTTAGATATAGACAAGTTGCTCTACGGTGTGTGTGTGTGTGTGTGTGTGAGATCACATATATATATATATATATATATATATATATATATATATATATATATATATATATATATGTGGGGCTCAGGAGGCTGAGGCAGCAACTCAGGAGGCTGAGGCACACATAATATATATATATATATACCCTCCCCATGGATAGACTATTCTTAGAAAAAATCTTCTACTTACACCTCTTTTGTTGAACACTTTGAATTTTCAGTATGCCTATTCTCCATAACTATCATTAAATTCTCTAGATAATAAGATAGTTTTTCTTTTCCTACCTAAATGTATGGAAACTATATCTAAATTGATTAAAATAAGTATTATATGTGAAGTACAAACTTCATTTTCTTTCTTTTATTCCTGAGACCAATATAATAGTGCAGACATGGAAGTGTTTATGCTCCAAAAAAGAAAAATAGAGCTTGTCCATCTCTGCCAAGGAGATCGATGTCTTGGTTGATATTGTTATGGGACACCTGGGAAAAGGAGCCTTTCTCTTGGCCACATAACTCCTTTTTGCTTTTCTACTCAATACTTTTGCCTTTCTTTCTTTCTTTCTTTCTTTCTTTTTTTTTTTTTTTGTATCTGAGATTTGAACCCAGGGCTGTGTGCACCCTAGGCAAGTGCTTCACCACTGAGCTGCACCTCAAGCCCTTTTCTATTTTTCATTTTGAGATAGGATCTCACTAAATTATGCAGGGTGCTGCTGGCTTTGAACACATGATCTTCCTGCCTCAGACTCCCAAGTTGCTTGGATTACAGGTATGTGCAATGGCATCTGCCCTTGTTCCTTCTATTATTATAGTCAGGGAATGCCAATTCTTAATAATTTCTTATACAAAGTGTCCTTGAAAAAAGTCAATGAAGCCAGGCATGGTAATGCACACCTGTAATCCTGGCACTCAAGGAGGCTGAGTCAGGAGGCCTGCAAGTTCAAGGTCAAACAAAACAAAAAAGAAAGAAAAAGAAAGAAAGAAAGAAAGAAAGAAAGAAAGAAAGAAAGAAAGAAAGAAAGAAAGAAAATGAGGTTCCAGAAGACAACAGAAATTCATTATAATCTTCCCACAAACTTTTTAAGCATCCTTGGAAATTGCTGTTATGTTTGACATAGTTTCCCTCTCCCTTGGGCATAGTGGATGTTACAGCCATCCAAGGCCTACTATGTCTTGCTTTGATACTTATTATAGTCAATACAGTCGTGAGAAATTTTTTATAGTGTCCCTTTTCTACTTCATATTGTCTCACTAAATTTCAAAACATCTAATAAAGATCAGTAGCATTATAATTTAAAGTCAAATTTAAAAAAGTCAATTTAAGGTCAATTTAAAGTCAATTTAAAGTCAAAGTCATTGTAATTTAAAGTTAAAATAAGACAGTTTTACCGTGCAGCCCAAGAAAAGGTGGTGGTAGGGAGCCATAGTACTGAAAATTGTAGGTAGTTTACTTCTTATTATTTTAAATCTATGTTCCATTTTTCTCTGTTAATTTTTAAACTTGAAATCTGTTCTGCAATTTTAAGGAATATAAAAAGATGAGGGAGGAAAATGAAAAACATCTCTGAACACAGTAATATTTTAAGCCTCTTTGGTATGTACAGATAAAATCTATTGTAGTTGGTGTGTGGGATCTTGATTATGTAGCTATGAATTATTTAAACAAACTTTATGCAACATAAAGAACAATTGTCTAAAAATACAAAGAACATGATCTTACTTTTGAGATCGTATGTTCTCTGGTGCTTCTGATGTCATGAAGGAGTACATTTTCTCTAAGGTCCTGGCTTTCAGACTTGTTTTTCTATTCAGAACTCTGGCTAGGATTGCCGATTAACAAGTATCTATCTCTACGTTCAATTTCTTGTGGGTGGAGGAAATAGCCTCATGTATAAAAAACAATGACCCATATACTGCAAACTTCAGGTTGGCATCTGTGTCCTGCAGTCTGACCACTGTTTCCACAGATGACTAAAATTATAGCATCTAATTTATCAGTTTTCCACAAGGCAAGCAGTATAGGAAAATAGCTCCAGGCACTGAAGGTTGTTAGAGATTTTGCTTTGGTGACTTTTAGTTAGGGTTCTGCTTAGCTCTTGCTAATACTACTTTTTTGTTTTTCCCTTCTATAACTCATTATATCTATGATCTAATTAACAGGTCATTTGAATTTCTTTTCTGTACATTGGAAAGACTACAGGAGGTGAAATGAATGCAGAATCATCTCTCTGTGTTTACCTTCCTGGGTTTGTCTTCCATTGTCCTGCCTGCTGTGGGCTGGGGGAGGGGTCCATCCACTAGTAATTAAATGTTAAATCTTACTTGTATTTAAAAGGGTAACTAAAAAATATGTAATGAGGAGATTTGATTTAATAAGCATTTACTATGAGAAAAAAGTTCCCCAGAGTTGGGGTGAGTTACAAATTGGATGTGAATGGTGTGAGGTGACCATTAGCCCTATAGGGATATCTAGGGTGGTACAGAGGACATTGTACTACAGCCCTGGGGGCATCTTTTGGAGACTTTTCAGGTCTTCTGAAAATTATCCTTGTTTCTAGGCCCTGCATTTCAAATGAAATTTGCCCAGAGTTTGAAAAGCCCAGAGAAGAGGGACAAGTATGATGTGATCTCAAAATAGTGCCTCTTGAATGAAGGAGGAGCCAGGAAGGGTGTCATTTAGGATCATGCCTAACTGGTCTTCCATATGTTTAAAGGCTTCACAGAGAGAAATTGTGGCCAGCAGGTAGAATTATAGAAAAAAAAATATTTTAGCTCAAAGCTGAGAAACCATTTCTAATGATCTCATCTCTTTGAGGTGGGAAGTGAGTGCTTCATGATGCATTGAGGGCCTGCCACCTGGACTGGACAGAGAGAGGGTGGCTGCTGCTCTTGAATTGAAACATACAATTATGGAGCTCATCAGTGGAAAGACCCTCTGTGTTTCCAAGCAGGGCTTCAAATCTGCAAAATATTGAGGTCAGGTTCAATTGCAGATTCAATGTGTTAAAATTTAGAGGGTTTGGGTTAAAAATTTTAATCCTATGTATGTTGTTGTTGTTGTGTGCCATCGAGTCGGTATCCGACTCGTAGCGACCCTCATAGGGTTTTCAATGGCTGACCATTTCGGGATTGCCTTGGAAGTGGATTGCCAGGCCCTTCTCCCATTTTTGTGGTGCTGGGAATTGAACTCGGGACCTCAGAGACTGCAGTGCAGTGCTCTACCAACTGAGCTAAATCCCAGCCCAATCCTATGTATAGATAGATGAATAATAATTTTTTTCAATATTTAAAAAGTGATAAAATATTAAGTAGATACAAAAATATTAAAAGCTAACCCTGAATCCAATTTTTCACTGGGTTCAGGTTCATCTTTGTGTTCAGAAAAATTTTTAAAAAATGCTTGAATTGGAATGGGTTCAGAACTCTGATTTGGGTTTGGTTTGAAGCTCTGCTATCCACACGTAGGATTTAAATCCAATTCTGAACTGAACTCCAACCCTTGACAATCTAACATGTTGAAACTATACCCAAACGTGAACCCAATTTTTCATGGATTTGAAGCCCTGTTTCTAAGTATGTGAAGTTTCACCCTGTAACAGGCTCTCTACAAAAACAAAATGGAAATGGATATTAAGGAGGCTCCTAGCTAAGTTCTGGGGTTCTGGAATGAGGCTTCCTGGGTTTACCATTTACAAATAATGTACTTAACCTATCAATTTCCATCTGTGAAAATGGGGGTGGTAGGAGAATATATTTCATAAGATTATTAGTTGTTGTTGTTAGGTGCCGTCGAGTTGGTATCTGACTCATAGTGACCCCCTGTACAACAGGGGAAACACTATTGTCAGTGCTTCTCTGCTGTTCATAGGGTTTTCATTGGCAGATTGATTTTTGGGAGGGGGTTGCCAGGTCCTTCTCCCAAGCCTACAGCTTCTGGTGTTCCCAGGCAGTCTCCCATCCAGGTACTAACCAGGCCCGACCCTGCTTAGCTTCCGAGATCTGACAGGATCGGATGCCACAGGGCTACAACTGCAGGCTCATAAGATTATAGTAAGAATTAAATTAACATATTTACAGATGTTAGACCAGAGCTGGCATAAGTGTTCTTACTATATTGGTTAGCTGTTAATATCATTATCTGGCACTTTATAGATGGAAATACTAAGTTAATGCTGCATCTAAACTGAATTCAAGGCATCATATATTGATGGAGGTCTGTGAATAATATTCTATTGGAAAGGCTGGTCCAAAATAATCCTCAAAATTTTGTACTGGCATACAGAACACCTAACTAGAGAGTTTTTCAGACCATTAGCTGGCAATGATGTTTCTGATTTAAGCAAATGCCCAAAATACATACTATTGATCGACTAGAGCTTTTGCAATAAGCCAATAAAAAATTAGTTAACATATCTCTGTCACATCTGAAATGCTCAGTTTTCCAATGAATCCATGTTGTCTAAACATACTATTATTATTACCATTATTAGTAATATTATTATTATTACTTGCAGACCTGGAGGTTGAACCCTGGGCCTTTAGCATCCAGGGCAAGTGGTCTACCACTCAGCTGCACCCTTACCCTCTTTATAAAATTTTTACTTTGAGATAGCCTGAGCTAAATTGCTCAGGCTGCCTCTGGCTTCAAATTCAAGAATCCTCCAGCCCCAGTCTCTTTAGTTGCAGGAATCATAAGTACATGCCATGGTGCCTGGCTAAACCTTTAATTATCATTTTAGTAACAAAATGGGAGATAGTTCAGGAAGTCAGTGTGAGACAACTTTCCCTAAATTTTGAATAAGTAAGTACTGCCTAATTTTACAGATGCCTGCAGCTCTACCATTGTGGTGTCTAATCCCATCAGATATTAGAAGCTAAGCAGGGTCAGGCCTAAGTAGTACTTGGGTGAGAGACCACCTGGGAACACCAGGTACTATAGGCTTGGGAGAAGGACCTGGCAACCCACTTCCCCTCCCCAAAATCAGCCATTGAAAACCCTATGAATAGCAGAGAAGCACTAACAATACTGTTTTGTCTGCTGTACGTAGGGTTGCTATGACTCAGACACCGACTCAATGGCACCTAACAACAAAAACAATTTTAGAGGTAAATGAATTTAAATATACATAGTGCCAGCATGTACACAAAACAGAAACACACACACACACACACACACACACACACACACATACATGAAAGTGCAAAGCAACATGTCTCCTCCAAAAGACCATAATTCTTCAACTACTGAATCCAAAGATACTATTTTGGCTCCGAAGATACTAAATCCAAAGATACTAATCCAAAGATACTAAAATATTAGACAAAGAATTCAGAAGTCTACTCATAAAAATGATGAATGGTTTCAAAGAGAATACAAATAAGTAGATGAATGATGGAAGGAAATCAATCTAGGGCCTAGATAAGAAAGTCACCAATGTAGAAGACAAAGTCAGAATCGATGTGAAATTCAACAAGGAAATTGAGAGTTTGAAAAACAAAAAAGGAAAAGAAAAGAAAAAAGTAAAAGTAGAAATATTGGAAATGAAGAACTCAATACATCAAATAAAGAACACAGTGGAAAACATCACCAGTAGACTAGATCAAGCAGAAGAAAGAATATGATAGATGGAAGACAAGGTTGAGGGAATACTAAATTCAGATATTAATAAAGAAAAGAAAGGAAAAACAGGAACATGAACATAACTTCTAAGAAATTTAAGACATGATCAAGAGATAAAATTCAAGAATCCAGGGGGTAGAAAAAGGATCTGAGACAAAAATCTAAATGTATAGAAAAAGTATTCAATGAAATTATAGCAGAAAATTTCCTCAATCTGGGAAAAGAAGTGGACATCCAAGCACAGGAGGCATTTAGAACCCAAAATAGACATGACCAGAAAAGAACTTTGCCACAATACATTATAGTGAAAATGCCAAGACTACATAACAAAGAAATAATTTTAAAAGCTGAAAGAGAGAAACATCAATTCACTTATGAAGGCAAACACATTAAGATAATGTCAAACCTCTCAGCACAATCCCTAAAATCCAGGAGAGTATGAAATGGTACATTTCAAGCCCTGAAAGTAAATTTCTGCAAGCCAAGATTATTATAGCCAGTAGGTTATCATTTAAAATCAGTGGAGAAATAAAGACCTTCCAAGATAAGTACACACTAAAGCAATGTATGACCACCAAGCTGGCACTGCAGAAGATAAAGGAATCCTAAACCTACAGGAAGGAGAAAGGCAGTCTCAGTCATGGGAGTTCAGGAAAGGACAAATTTCATTAGAGGAATGGAGTCTAAAAGAATAATAGAATTGAGGAAACAAAGAATTGGTTCTTTGAAAAGGTAAACAAGCCAGACAAACTTACCAAAGAGAGTGAAGACTTAATAAAATTAGAGATGAAAAAGGGGATGTTACAAAAGATACCAATGAAATCCCAAGAATCATTAAGGAATATTTTCAAAATATATCCCCAAAAAACTGGAAAACTGAGATGAAATAAATTCCTAGATGCATATGACCTACCAAAATTAAATCAAGAGGTTATAAAAGACTTAAACAGATCTTTAATGAATAGCAAGATTGGAGCAGTAATAAAGAGACTTCTAACAAAGAAAGCTGGCAGCTGTACCACTGTGGTGTCTGATCCTGTCAGATCTCAGAAGTTAAGCAAGGTCAAGCCTGGTTAGTACTTGCATAGGAGACTGCCTGGGAAGAAGGCTTGGCAGAAGGAACTGGCAACCCACTCCTAAAACCCACTCCTAAAAAACAACCAGCCATTGAAAACTCTATGAATAGCAGAGAAGCAGTGACAATGGTGTTTAACCTGTTGTATGTAGGATCGCTATGAGTCAGATATCGACTTGATGGCACCTATCAACAACAATGCAACAACAAGGAAAAGTCGAGGACTAGATAGATTCACTTTTGAATTCTTATAGACATTTAAAGAATGCTCCTCAAAGTATTCTATACAATAGAAATGGAAGGAACTCTACCAAACTCATTCTATGAAGCAAGTATTATTATGATGCCCAAACCAGATAAGGACATAACAAAGAAAGAAAATTACAGACTAATTTCCTTGTTGAAGATAGATGCCAAAATCTTCAATAAAATACTTTAATATTGATTGCAACAACACATTAAAAAGACCTACATTATCATAAAGTTGGTTTCATTCCAGGGATTCAAGAGGGGTTCTATCCTTGTTGTTTTTGTCAGGTGATGTGAAGCTGTATTAGATTCATAGCGACCCTGTGTACAATAGAACAAATCACTCCTCAACAATGTGTCATGCCTAACACTATGTCAGTGCTCTTCTGATATTCATAGGGTTTTCAATGGCTGATTGATTTCTAATTACTCCAGGAGTGGGCTGCCATGTCTTTCTCCAATTTTTGTGGTGCTAGGGATTGAGTTCAAGGCCTAGAGATTGCAGAGCAGCACTCTACCAACTGAAGTAAACTTTCCACCAGTAAATACTGTTGTTGTTGTTATGTGCTGTCAAGTTGGGTCCAACTCATAGCAACCTTCATAGTGTTTTCAATGGCTGATTGTTTTGGGGTTGTTCTGGGAGAGGACTGCCATGTCTTGCTCCCATTTTGGGGCATTGAGCCTCAGAGAGTGTAGTGTGGCACTGTACCAACTGTGCTAAACTCCAGCCCCTCCACCAGTAAATAACAGTACATAAGTAGAGACCAACATCACATGATCATCTCAATAGATGTAGAAAAGACCTTTGACATAATTCAGCAACCCATCATGATTAAAAACTCCCCCCAAATTGGGAATATATGGAATGTACCTCAACAGAAAAGCAATATATAAAAAACCTACAGCCAACATTATACTCAATGGCAAAAACTGAAAGCATTTCTTTAAAATCAGAAGCAAGACAAGGATGTTCACTGTCTCCTCTGTTATTCAATATAATAAGTGATCTAGCCATAGTAATAAGGCAAGAGAAAGAAATAAAAGAATGCAAACAAGAAAGGAAGAAATCAAATTATCTCTATTTTCAGATGATACGATCCTATATTTAAAAGACTCTAAAGACTCTACCTGGAAATTTTTAGAGCTGATAATCACCAAAATAGCAGGATACAAAATCAACATACAAAGAAGCAATAGCTTTTCTGTGTATCATAACGACGAGGCTGAGAAATCAGGAAAATACTACCTTTTACTATCGCTTCAAAAAGAATAAAATACCTAGGAATAAACATAACCAAGGAAGTGAAAGTCTTCTGCAGTGAAAACCTTGAAATGCTGAGAAAAAAACTGAAGAAGACACTAGAAGATGAAAAGACCTCCCATGGTCATGGATCAAAATAATTAATATCATGAAAATGGTTATATTATCAAAAGCAATCTACCGATTCAATGCAATCACCATCAAAATTCCAATGACATTCTTCAAGTAAGTAGAAAAAACAATCTTAAAATTCTTATGGAGCATGAAAGACCTCTAATTTCCAAAGCAACACTGAGCAGAAAGAGCCATGCATGGAGTATCACAATACCAGATTTCTAATTATATTACAGTCACAGTAACAAAAACAGCACCTTACTGGCACAAAATCGAGTCATGTAAACTAATGAAATAGAATAGAGGATCCTGCAATAGACTCATGCAGCTACAGCCAACTGATATTTGACAAAGGTGCTCAAAACATAAGTTGGAGAAAAGATACTTTTTCAACAAATGGTGCTGAGAGAACTGGATATCTTCATGTAGAAAAGTGAAACTGTATCCCTGTCTCTCACCCTGTACAAAAATCAGTTCAAAATTGATCAAAGACCTTAATATATGACCTGAGACTGTGAAACTGCTAGAGAAAAACATAGGAAAAACACTTCAAGATACAAGCATAAGAAAAGATTTTGTGAAAAGGACCACAATAGTTTAGGAAACAATAGTAAGAGTTGGCAAGTGGGATTGAATGAAATTAAAAAGCTTCCACACAGCAAAGGAAATAACAGAGTGAAGAGACAGCCTACAGAATGTGAGAAAATCTTTGCCAGCTACACATCAGAAAGGGGATTAATATATAAGATATATAAATAGCTCAAAAAAGTAAACACCATAAAAGCAAATTAACCAATCAAAAAATGGTCCAATGAATTGAACAGAGGCTTCTCAAAAGAAGAAATACAAATGGCCAATAAACATGAAAAATGTTCAACATCCATAGCCACTACAGAAATGCAAATCAAAACTATACTAAGATATCATCTCACCCCAGTTAGAATGGCTACCATCAACAAAATAGACAACAAATTCTGGTGAGGAAGTGAGGGGGGAGGAGAAATCCTTATACACTGTTGGTGGAAATGTAAGTTAGTGCAGCTACACTGAAAATCAGTATAGAGGTTTCTCAAGAAACTAAAATAGAACTACCATATGACCCAGCTATTACCACTGTGGGTATATATCCAAAGGAATACCAAAGAGATACCTGCTTATCCATGTTTATTGCAGTGCTATTCACAATAACTAAGATATGGAATCAATGTAAGTGTCCATCAACAGATGAATGGATAAAGAAAATGTAGTATATAGACATGATGTAGCTTTATTCAGCCATAAAGAAGGATGAAATTATGGCCTTTGCAGGAAAATGGATGGAACTAGTGATCATCATTTTAAATGAAAAAGTCAGACCCACAAAGACAAACATTACACATTTTCTCTCATATGTGGCTACTAGATTTCAGTATATATTCAATACAAAAAAAAAGAAAGCTAGAAAGAAAGAAAAGGAAGGAGAAAGAAAGGAAGGAAGGAAGGAAGGAAGGAAGGAAGGAAGGAAGGAAAGAAGGAAAGAAAGAAAGAAGAAAGAAAGAGAGAAAGAAGAAAGAAAGAAAGAAAGAAAGAAAGAAAGAAAGAAAGAAAGAAAGAAAGAGGGAATCCAGTAGAACGATAAAGGGACATTTTGGATCAAGGGACAAACAATAACATGTGTAAGAGGTTATTAACTCTACACCATTTGCTCACTCCCTTAGTAATGTTTAACAAGGCTTTATTGATTACAATAGGCTTGATTTGTAAATGGGAACAAAGGATCACATTGTGGGCACCATACCAATCCTTGTACTTAACTTCTGCAAGCTAAAAGCTTCATTAATAATTGATTTTAGGAGGATTGTATGAGCCCATATGGGCCTGTCTTTTGCTAGCATGCTTTATCACATATACAGCTTGATTTATGAATAACAGTAGGATATTAGTTGTGGAAGGCACTGTGGACTGGAAACTGGAGGACCTAATCAGGTGCAGAGCCATATTTTCTGACTTCTATTGTAAGGCCTTTGACACAAAATGTTTATGGGCTCTTTCATCAATAGAATCTGAACCTTGGTGCAGTTATTAAGAATGTGACAGCTTGATAATATGAAATATTTCTCCAAGCAGCTTACTACAGATGACCTCCAGACATTCCGGACTTCATTTCTCTGAGCTTCCCTGGGAGGCCAAATCTCTGTGTTAGAGCCCAGGAAGATTAAATTTCAGAAATGATTCAGTGAGACACAAAATCCATGGCAAGTAGGACATACCCTTGTATTTATGTGGCCAAATTCATAGTCCAGAACTTTACCCAACATTATCTAACATACTCATGTGGAAACTATAGTTTTCATGACTCACTAACATACAGAAAGTTAAGATTACCAGGCCATGCTTTCTCTACTCCTAGTGGCTGTCCATTCACTTGTGACAGAGACCACAGGTCTGTGCCAGCAGCCCTGGGGGTTTTCTCTCACCTCTATCTTCTAGCACCCATTAGGCATCTCTAATAACAAACTTCTTGCCTGAAATATTTTTGGATTTTGCTTCTACCCTGCCCATTGTAATGTGAACTGCCTACATGGTGTTCAGTTTGGGTTTGATCATCTGCAGCTCCATGATTGGTGGGCTAGTATCGAATCACTTCTGGTCCTATCTGGCCTGTGTCTGACAACCTAGACTCTTACTTGTGTGGGAGGAGAGTTTTGACATTCAATTCCTGACCTGTCAGTTATGTGAATTTGTCATAATGTACTTCCTGGGTTTGTTCCTGTGGCTGTGGCTAGAATATTGTCCCTCGACGGCTGCAGCATTGGATGCTGGGGATTCACCTTCATTGATGAGTAGACCCACATTGCCAGGTGCTCTAGCTTAAAGGTCTGTAGCTGCTGCCAGCTGAAGATCAGGATGGAGTTCATCCTGCCCATGACTTAGTTGAACTTTCCATAAAGGCAGTCAGCTGCTTCCTAGGACTACAAAATGCCATGGCTCTACCTGGCAAGAGATGGCCAATAATATGAGCTCCAAGCTCCATGGTTGGTGAGAGGAGGTGGAGAAGATGGATATGCTGCCAAGTTACAAAGACTTGAAATAGAAATACTATGAGATGGGTCTATGAGGGTTATAGGAAGGCCTCCTGAAAATGGTGGAGAGTGTCCTAATGCCCTAAATGTTTCAGCCTTTCCAAAGCTAGAATGAGAATAAAAGTTTCTCTTGACCCCTTTCCTGTCCCCTACAGGTATTGTGGCTTGTTGTTGTTGTTGTTGTTGTTGTTGTTGTTGTTGTTGTTTTTAGGTGCCATCGAGTCGGTATCCGACTCATAGCGACCCTCTGTACAATAGAGGAAACACTATTGTCAGTGCTTCTCTGCTGTTCATAGGGTTTTCAATGGCAGATTGATTTTTGGGAGGGGGTTGCCAGGTCCTTCTCCCAAGCCTACACCTTCTGGTGTTCCCAGGTGGTCTCCCATTCAGGTACTAACCAGGCCTGACCCTGCTTAGCTTCCGAGATCTGAAGGGATCGGATGCCACCGCTACTTGTAAGTGCTCACCATCTTCTGGGACCAACATTGTGGGCCCATTTCCATGTAGGCTGGCCAGCTTCTGCTGGGTAGAGCTCCCTTTTGCATTGCCTAGCCTTTGGAGATTCCACAGCTTCACTGGCTCTTGCTCAGATTTTACCCCAGTTCTCAGTCTCAGGCAGAGGTGTTTTGCATTGCACTGAAGTTGTAGACTTGGAAATGTTGGGTGGCATCATGGATTAAGATGTAGTTAGTCAGATTCTGCTTTCTATTTCCTACCAGGCATGGACTCCACTGCCTTCTACTTGAGGACACTGGTAGTGTGTGGGAAAACCATGCCACCATGTTTTATGGGGAGCTGCCCATGCTGCTCTCTGATCTCTCCAATGACCCAGTGCATTAGTCTGTTTTGTATTGCTGTAACAAAATACCTGAGCTAGGAGGTTTATTTAGCCCATAGTTTGCAAAGTCAAATAGCATGATACCAGCATCTGTGTGGCTCTGGTGAGGGCCCTCTGACTACATCACAGCATGGCAGGTGGCATCATGACAGGAGCATGTGCAACACATGGGAAGACAAGAAACATCAGAAGTTCAGAGACTAAGCTTGCTTTTCTTATAACAACCCATTCTTGTTGGAGAATAACTCATTCCTGAAAGACTGAACTCACTCTACAAGAACATCAGACCATTCAGGAAGTTGGAGCCCCATGAACTAGTTACCTTCTATTGTCCCCACCTCTTAAATGTTCTGCCATCGAAATACTGCCACATTGAGTACCAAGCTTCCAGCACATGGACCTTTGAGGCGTGAACCATAGCCAAACTGCAGGACCCAGCTATTTCCTGGAGAACCATGCCCTTAGCTTCTGTCATCACCAGTGCTGTCTCCATCACCTTCTACCTTACTGGGGCCATGATGCCAGGGATTCAGGTCAACCAAGCCCTTCATAAGAGGGCATTTCCTGTTGTCAAGGAAGAAAAATTGACCATTTGCTTACAG
Organism: Pedetes capensis; assembly: GCA_007922755.1. Classification (NCBI taxonomy): domain Eukaryota; kingdom Metazoa; phylum Chordata; class Mammalia; order Rodentia; family Pedetidae; genus Pedetes; species Pedetes capensis. Next base: position 52,347 of record VMDO01011390.1, on the reverse strand, counting down.
TGCCATTATGAAATCACATTGATATTGTTGGCTGTTTCCTTGCCAAATGTGTATACTTTTCTTCACTTTTCATTTTTTGGTGCTGGGGATTGAATACAGGTCCTTTCTCATGCCAGTTAAGCATTCTATCATTGAGCTCAAAGCCCCTAAGTGGATAAACTTTTCTGAGTCTGAAATTGCAACCCCCCAAAATATGTGGCTTCATCTCAAGAAGGCTCAAGAAGGATGTTCACCTGGCTTTCCATAGCCAAGAGCTAATGAGTGACTTTGAAGTTGCTTGTTCTCGAATGTATTAAGTATCTGTTTGGCATATGACCTCCTGGTCTGAAGGGCCATTGTCCACTTAGGAATTCTTCCTCACATTTCATGAACTTGGCTCATAGTCTCTATTAGCTGTGTCAGGGGATGGCAAACTCTTTCTGTAAAAACCAGATAGTATATATGTTAAGCTCTATGAGCCACATTTTCTCTCTGGCAATTACTCAGCTCTGATGTTCCATGGAGAATATAGAAATGAATGGCTATGGCTGTGGTCACATAAAACTTATTTATAAAACCAGGCTGTGAGCTCTAGTTTGCAGATAACTGAGATAGTATAATACCCCCTTCTAGGCTGCTATGGAGAAATGCACTAGTCAGATGTGAGTGGAGTTATGGAGTCATACCTTATAGAGTTAAATAGGCCATATATGGCAGACAGAATCTCAGCTGTTCTAAAATGACAGCCCTGCCAAGTCAAAGACATCCAATTCTTTCTGGGATTTATCTCTTCATTTCTCAATCTGAAAGATCTTGATTTACCCTGTCCCTTTTACTCAGTCTCTGTTCAAATGCCAGTTCCTCTGTGATGCTCTTAGTGATTCAGACCCTAGATCAGATTAGCTCTTTTTGCTACATGTTACCTGTAAGTTCTGCAAGACTGGAGCATAATCATTGTTTAGTGCATGCTGGACTACTGGCAGGTATCTATTTATGATTTGATATTTTACAGTTATTTAGTTGAACTTTTCCCCCAAGGATGCTTCTCCCAAAGGGTGGCTCTAGTGAATGAGCAGCTCTCCTGGGTAATGGCATCTACCTTGTCCCAGCTACCCTGAGGGTCTGAAGGCTCCGACTTGTAGTAAACAGGGATCTAGGGCCACCACTCTCAGCAGACTCAGAATCTTAGTCCACTCAGTTCCACCTTGTTTTTAATGTTTGGAGTTTTCATTTCTCATTTGTTGAGCAGTTAAAAGCATAGTGTTGACACTCTCAGAGGGCCAAACATAGAGATGTGGATTCCATGTTCACTGGTTCTGTTTACAACTGATAGAGGCAATCCAACATTGCCACACAGATGTTTGTATAATGCAGGCTTTTGAGAACTTCAGGGCCTTTGGAGGCAGCTCTGAGAAGGACAGAGTGACAGAGTTGCTGGCTGTATGAAAGGAAGAAGCTGAGGAGGCAACCTGATCTCAGGGCATTTCCACCTCCCTCTGGCCATCTTGGGATTCCACTTTTCTGGGAGGAGAATTTAGAAATGACACACCCTAATCTACTAGCTGGGGCTGGGATTTAGCTCAGTTGGTAGAGCGCTGCTCTGCAGTCTCTGAGGTCCCGAGTTTGATTCCCAGCACCCCCCAAACAGGAGAAGGACGTGGCAACCCACTCCCAAGGCAATCCCAAAACAATCTGCCATTGAAAACCCTGTGAGGGTCGCTATGAATCAGACACGGCACCTAACAACAACAATCTACTAGTTGACTTCAGCTGAGTCAATGAGAAGTTGTGTAAGTCTGGTTATCCTTTGTGGTCTGGCAGCTTCAGAGACATGATCATCTAGTTCCCTGTCCCATTGGTTGTTCACCTGATAAATGGAATGCTAGCTTCGACATAAAATACTCAGTAATGGCATCAGCTAATGCATCATGTCATATGATTTTAGATTTCAGCTCTATGCAAAATGTCTGGCATTCATTTGGAGAAAAATGTCAGCTTAGACACATGTTTTGTTTTATCTATTGACAAGGCATGGAAGGTAGAATAGAGCCTTGCAAGGCTTGACACTTGAACAAATGTAGCTAGTAAGAGAAACAATAGCAGGAGTGGCAGAGTTGCCTTTTGAGTCAAGATTTCAGCAAGTAAATAATCCATTTGTATTAACAAAGACAAAATAGAAAATTCTGACCAAGTTCATAAACAAAGTTCTTATAAAGAAATGTTGGCCTCTAGATTACCAAGTTAGAATTGTTTGCCATGATTGCCTGCCTGCCTGCCTGCCTGCCTGCCTTCCTTCCTTCCCTCCTTCCTTCCTTCCCTCCCTTTTTTCTTTCTTTCTTCCTTCCTTTCTTCCTTCCTCTCCTCTCCTCTTCTCTCCTCTCCCTCCCTCCCTCTCTCTCTCTCTCTCTCTCTCATCCTCACCCTCTCTTTTGTTTTCTTCCTTTCTTATCCAGGTTCCTGTGCATACTTTGCAAGTGCTGTATTGCTGAGCTGCACTCTCAGCTCCTATTAAAAATGTTTTTATCTTGAGGCAGGGTTTCACTAAGTTGTACCGGCTTCCTCTAGCCTTGACTTTGCAATCACCTGCCTCTGCCTCCAGAGTTTCTGGAATTACAGGCATGGGCCACCGTGCACAGCAGCTTCCACAATTGTCTTTTAATGAGACCTATTTACTATCTTTTTTTCTAACAACAATGGGTCTGATGTGTTCATAAAGTCAACCAAACCAGCATTTTCTAGAAATCTTCATATAGCTATGCTTTTGTGATTTGTCTGATAACTTATTTTTATTGGTAATTTTTAATGTACAACTTAATAGGTCTCATTATGACATTTCCATACATGCATGTCATTGTATGTTGCTCATGGTCACCTCCCCCTTACCCTCTCATGATGCTTTCCTGATGTTTCAAGTGACCTTTCTTGCTCCTTTCTTCTTCAACTGTGTTGGTTTACTTTTGCCTTATTGTCTTTTCTAGTCTCTTTTAGTCAGAAAAGTTTCTACTTCTTGTATAAGGGTTTTTAAAATAAAATACCTATTAAATTATTTTCTCACTTATAAAGCAAGCACATATTGTTTGTTGCTGTTAGGTGCCGTCAAGTCGGTATCCAACTCATAGCGACCATCATAGGGTTTTCAATGGCTGACTATTTTGGGATTGCCTTGGGAGTGGATTGCCAGATCCTTCTCCCATTTTTGTGGTGCTGGGAACCAAACCCGGGACCTTAGAGACTGCAGCACAATGCTCTACCAACTGAGCTAAATCCCAAACCCAAAGCACATATTAGGTGAGGATAATATGATTAAAAATGACAATTGTGAATATTTAAGCTTATTTTCAGAGAATTTATACAAGAATAAGACTGGAGAAAAACCTAAGAAGTTTCAAACTTAAAATTATTTTATTCTCTAAATATATATTTAATGCTATTAGCTAACTCTGTACTATAACAAAAGAATCAGGAACCAACATGTCCAAATTCCTGCCCCAACATTGGCAAAAAACTCATTTTCAGGGCTTCTATTTCTCCAGCTCTTACATTAAGGGACCATTTTATGAACAAAGTAGTTTTGAACTACCTGGGATAAATATTTTGTTTCCTAGTGATCCCAAACAGAGTCTTTTTGTTGTGGCACATAATTGACAGAAACTAATTGCATATAAAGGCCAAGTTCTTCATGATGATATCCAAACATTTATTTATTTATTTATGCAGTAATGGAGATCAAACCATGGACTCACACATGCTAGGCAAGCATTCTACTACTAAGCTATGTCCCTAGCACCTGTCTATTCTAGTTCTAAATTGCCTTTCTACCTCACTTCCCATCTGGTTTCTTCCTGGTCCTTCGGTGAACCCTCTTGACTCTGGATCCTTGCCCCCATTCCTGCCCCCTTCCTGCCAGCATGCTGCACACATTTCTTCAAACACCAAAGGTCTTCCTATTTTCAAAAACTAAATCCAGTGTTTCTTCACTTGTGCAGCCTTTTCTAACGTCAGCATAATGAATTTCCCCCTGTCCTTTGTGCTGACTTATGTGGTGGTGGTTGTTAGGTGTGGTGAAGTCGTGTCCGAATCGTAGCAAGTCTCATAGGGTTTTTAATGGCTGATTGTTCCAGGATTGTTTTGGGGAATGGACTGTCACATCCTTTTCCCATTTTTGCGATGCTGGGGATCGAATCTGGGTCCTCAGGAAGTACAGAGCAGCACTCTACAAACTGAGCTAAATCCCAGCTAACTTATAGCAGAACATTTATCACAAGGGGCCACTATTTGTTTCTGTATTTTGTTTTCTACCTCCAAAGTGGGGTCCTGAGGTGGGGGAACACATTTTCTCCCCTTAACCATAGATTGTAAATGGCCTAGAACATGAAAGATGAATGAATAGAAATACATATCTGAGACTTGTCTATATGCTGTTCACAGAACTCTTTTGGGAAATACCTGGAATTGTTTCAAAGATACCCAAAACCTGGGAAGAAGAAAATGGTCCAGAAATGTTGTCTTGGGAAATTAGGAACCGCAGAGATGGGAGAGTGAGATTGTTTTCCAACCTCTGTATATGGAGCTGAATCACAGCATGTCCAGAAAAGTTGATAAATTGCCACTAGATGACACTGTTTCCTCATCTGGTGAGTGGGCCTTGTTACCCTAGAGGCCCTGGGCCGCCAAGGCCTGAGCGCTGCCTGCCTCAGGGTCTGGGATCTGGTTCCGCGCTGCCCTTGCAGGAAGGAGGCCTGGAAGGAGCAGACCTCTCACTCTCACTCGAACTGGGATTCCTCATTTGTAAGACAAAGAATCCTGGATAGGGTGATTTCTGAAACTTCTCCAATTACTTTTTTGGTATTATTTTTTAATTAAAATTTGAGACCCATTATACCTTTTATGTAAACATGTACTCGTATACAAGAGTACTGATTTTTATTTAAGTGAATCTCATTTAGATAATTAGACAATAAAACATATGGGATGGGAATCAAAGGTACAATGGCACACCTGTCCCTTTGGTATGCTTCCTGGGCCTATTCAGGTCCCCTGAAACATTTTATTTATGTACTCAGTGAATTGGAGAGCAAGAAAGAATCTTAGAGGTAATACTGACAGCTCTTCTCTTTACGTATCTAGTATCTACTCATATCCTTCTCCAGGGCAAACGTCAGCTCTATCTTTTGATCACTGTTCCTCTTTTTAAGCTCTGTAGTTGTAGAAAAGTGTCCTTGGTTCCAGGTCAGTTCTTCACTGTACTCTCTTGTGCGACTTATTAGATTTGACAGGTGAGTTCTGTTGCTCCCTTAAATCTCACCCAGTCACTGAGTCACTGCATGAGATCAACACCTAGCTGTTGTGTGTGCACTACATTCTTGCCTCCTCTTGTAGCAGAGATCTAGAAAGAGTGCTCTGCTCTGTGTTTGCTTCAGATGTTTTCAGTTATGTGGCAATTAAACTGCAAGAATATTGTGGCACAACCAATCATGCCTCTGTGCTCATTCCTCCCCCACAGGGAGGAAACACCCAACCTGAGCCTCTGGCTTGTGCTGACTATGCGTGGAGCCCAGATTGGTTCAACATGTAGACAGCCTCACTGCTTTTCCTGGCCAGTCCTGAAGGTCATTTGTCTGCTGCTTCTTGCAGCAATCATAACAACCCCTTATCCCTTGTAAACAAAATAGCTCACCCTTAGTCTACATACCACCATTAAAACACCATCCCACCAGGACAAGAGAGTTGCGGACTGTTAAAGAGAACTGGCGAAACAGGGGGAAAAGAAACAAGGCTTGAAAACTCAAATATTTCGGTGTATCACTTTGAAATGTGGGTCATATCTTTTTCCATCTTAAAGAGATGATGGATTTCAATTTTGCTCTTCTACTTTGTGTATCCTAATGAGGACAATTGTTAAGTTGATCTCTCTCTTACTTTAAGAAGATAAGAATGGCAAAGATCCTCAGATGTGCCAAAGGACCTCTCAGTGCTGCTCCCCTGACCCAGCAACTCCTCTTACTAGATCAGTGCAGCTCCAGTGCTCCCTGTTCACAGTTAACAAGGTTTCATTGGTGCTGAAAAAAATTTCCCTTTGCTTCCAAACACAGGGCTGAGCTCTGATACAGCCTCAGCAGGGAACAGATTTCCTCTTTTATATTTTTGCTTCCCTGGTGTGTAATCTTGTCTTTTGAAGTACTTGCAATCAGAACAAATTACCTAACGAGAGGGGGAATGAAATGATTTCACAGTCATTGTGGGTATTTTTAAGTTTTCTTTAACAATTGGCACCTTCCATTAGTAATTGAAAATGATCCAGGAAATCTGGATGTCCTTGGCAACACTTTTCTTCAGTGTGTGAGCTCAGCTTTTAAGGTGGCAGCAATTGTTTCAGCTGGTGCTTGGGGGGCTCTGGAAAACCACAAACCTGCCTTGTCACCTGGTTCCCTCCCTCAACAGAGACTACACGAAGTTTCTGGGACAATTGCTGCTATGGTCAGAAGACAGATCAGGAAAGAGAACAGGGCTTTCTGGCTACTCTGGGCCCAAATCCCACATGTCTAAGAGGAGGTCAGTGCAGGTCATGTCTGCAGCTGTATTTAATCAAAGAGAGGCACTGGGGAGCTAGAAGGGTCTGAGGCACTGTCTTCAGTCTTCCAGCAGCTGAGAGCCTGTGTGTGTGCCCACAAAGAAGACAAAGGATGGTGCTTCTTAGATTCTGTCCTCAATGTTTCCTGGGTGCTCCAGTCCCACTAGGACCTGGATTACTGTCAAGAAGACAGTTTTGCTCTGCCTTTGAAACACAGTGGGTGCTCTGCACCAGCTGCTACATTCATCAGACCCTGTTTGTCCCAAGAACATTGGAAAACGTGTTTGCTTCCTGGAGGCAGGGAGATAAAGAACATTGAATTCATTAGCACTCAGCAGGTGTTTGACCTGTAGGAGAGAGACTGGAGGGTCAGTGTGGGAGTTTATGATATCCTTTGGGCCATGCTTGGAGGCAACACCTGGTGCTTTAAGTCGTGTTTCTGATCTTACTTGATGAGCCAGAGATGTGTGAAAATAGGGACAGCTGTTTGTGAGGTTACCTTCCTGGATTTAAGCAATATTGGCTCAGGTCCACTTAAAGGCCACAAGAAGTCTATGGAGCTGGGAAGGTTTATAGCTGTGTCACTAATGGAAAGTCAGGTGGAGAACAACTACCACTGATCAAGGAATTATTCTTCTGCAACTAAGCCTCTCTTTTCCTCTCTGGAGGGCTATCCGTGTGTGAATTAACGTCAGCTTATATGCCTTAAGCATACTACCATTAATTGAATGTATAAATGAGCAGAGGTTGGAAGGAAGGACTGTCACTGGAACCTAGCATATTCTGGGCCTTATGCTCTTCAGGACTATGATGCTTGTGGCATGGGCCATAGCTGAAAAATATGAGGAGACTTCAAAGGTGATAAACGCTCAGTTGTATGTGGTGGTAGTGATTCAAACAAGAAAAAAATGGACTGAAACTTAGAGATCAATACTTTCTAATGGGCGAGGCCATGAGTACCTTCAGCAAAGTGGACATATCAGCCCCAAGTTGGGGTATCTAAGGGGAAACACAGGGCAAGCCATCTCTTTGGGTATATTTAATCAAAATGAGACTCTGGGAGAAGAGGAGGTGCAGAGTCCGAGGCACCACCCTCAGTCTTTCATCAGCTGAGATGCTGTGCTGGTTGCCTGGCAGCCAGCTCAGTCACGAGGGGACAGAGTGCTGGGTGGAAAGTTCAACAATGGGTGGCTGTGAACTCCAAGGTCAGAACAGAGTAAATGATTTTATCAAGGTTATTAGACCAAGTTCAAGATAAGGCCCAATGTTCTCTCTTCTTCCTTGGAACAATGCAGAAAGTCTTATTTCCTCCTCCAGGAAATGCTGAGTATTGCAAATATTCATTTCTGTCTTCCTTTAATCAGTCAATTTTTAATAAACTTGGCCAAAAGCTATTGAAAAATCAGAATAACAGCCAGAGTTCAGAGTAATTTCTAAAATATAAGACAAAGTATTAAAATCATTATTTTTACAATCATTAGATTGTTCCTTGAACACAAAAACAACTAACATTGCCAGTTCAGATACAGCATTATAAAAAGAAATGTGATTGTAGATTTTAATAGCTGCAACTGAATTACATTTCACATGGATTCATAAAGCAGTCTGTACAAAAAGAGACACGATGAGTCATGAGCATGGCTGTATCAGACTCTGAATAATATGTCAGTTTCTAAAATTGATCTTGAATATGTTCATGTCAGAGTCATCTCAAGATGCTTCTGACATGAGTCTTGTGCTAAAGAGCAGAAATGTTTTGAAGATGTTCTAATGCGGGTGGTGAGAAATCCTGCGCTGTTTGCAATGGTGATGGTACAAAGCACAGGCCAACCTGCTTCACAAAAAAAGCAATTGATCTCTGGGTAGGTCAGAGATGTGGTGGTGGTAGAGCAAATGAATGTGGAGGATATTGTTTTGGGCACCTCTATTGAACAACTCCTTGAACTTGACCTGTATGTTGCTCCTTTAAAGTTTTCTCAATGGAGAAACTGTTGTTGTTGTTAGGTGCCGTTGAGTCAGTATCCCACTCATAGCGACTCTCACAGGGTTTTCAATGGCTGACTATTTCGGGATTGGCTTGGGAGTGGATTTCCAGGCCCTTCTCCCATTTTTGCGGTGGTAGGAATTGAACTCGGGACCTCAGAGACTACAGCACAGCGCTCTACAAACTGACCTAAATCCCAGCCCTAACAGAGAGCCTAGTAGCATAATATTGACTATTCTTGAAGCTTGGTGGTAGGAAAAAGACATTCATTAGACTATATTTACTTTCATTTAAAATTTCCATTATAAAATTTAAAACAATTCTTCAAAGTAGCTCCTACAAAAATCCTTTTTTTTTTAATAAAAAGGAAACAATTTCAGGGATTCTGACATTCTCCGTGGTTTTCTTAATTGAAAACCAACTAAAAAGAGAAATATGTTTCTTTTTTTGCTTATTTTGTACATCAACATAGGCCTGGGCTGGGGTTTAGCTCAGTTGGTAGAGTGCACCTCTGTACTCTCTGAGGACCCAGGTCCGATCCCCAGCACTGCAATAAACGGGAGAAGGACATGGCAATCCATTCCTGAAGCAATCTCAAAACAATCAGCCACTGAAAACCCTATGAGGGTCACTATGAGTCAGCACCTAACAACAACAATATAGGTCTAGTATTTATATTTCTTGCTCGTAAGAGCAAATGGGTAACTCCCCTGAAGAGACTATGTATTTTTCCTTATCATACTACTGCTTATAATTTGAAAAATTCCATTAGGATATGGAACATAGACAATGAGAACCCACTTTCCACTGTATGGGATTGCTGTTGTTGTTAGGTGCCGTCGAGTCGTGTCCAACTCATAGCGACCCTCAGAGGGTTTTCAATGGCTGTTTTGGGATTGCCTTGGGAGTGGATTGCCAGGTCCTTCTCCCATTTTTGCGGTGCTGGGAATCGAACTCGGGACCTCAGAGACTGCAGCGCAGCACTCTACCAACTGAGCTAAATCCCAGCCCATACGGGATAGGTGTAGGAAATAACTCTATTGCATCCATGCAAAATACACTTGACTTTTATAATATTAGCATCTTTTGTGCAGGGGAGCTCAGAAAAAAATTGAATCTCATCCTGAGGTGAGCTCTGAAACATGTAGCATGGCAAGATTTCCTGGAAACTCATATTTAAGAGGGGATGGTGCTTTAATAAAATTAGGTCTAGCTTGTAAGTTACATACCACAACCTGACTTGTCTTGTTAAGTATTTTCAAAGATCTGTGTAGAAACTCATTAAGGCTGGTGTGTTTATGTGTGTGTGTGTGCATTTGATTGTGTTCTCTTTTGGCGCAGGAAGTATAAGTAGTTGGGGGAAACAAATTGACTATGTTTTATAGGCTATTAAGTAAAACTTTTGAACCATCTATCATTAATTTAATGAATTTATTCAGTGAAGAAATATTCTTGAAGTACTTCTATGAGTCATGTATTGCAATGAGTGATGAGAATACAGTAAAGAGAGAGCCATGGGGTCATTGTCTTCTTGAGGGTTTCAGACTTGTATAGGAGCAAATATGAATCTAAATAATCACAGAGGTGACCATGTCATCACACATGCTCCAGTGCTGTGAGAAAATAAGGTGCTGTGCGGGGGTATCATAAAACATCTTCATTTAGCTTGGGAGTCAGGAACAGCACTCCTGAGGATGTTACACATAAACTGATATCTGAGGAGTAGGAAGAGCACCAGATCAAGGGAAATGCACTTGAACAACTCTGATTTCAGGGAGAAAAGTAGCACTTTGGGAGTCCTGTGAGGCTGTGGTAGCTGGAGAGTAAAGGGCAAAAGTAACCTGGAGAGTAATGAGGCTAGAGAGCAGCTTCAGTCTGAACACCACAAGGCCACATACCCCACGGAAAGAATTTGTTCTTTATCTCAAGAGCAATTGGAAAGTCTATTAAGGTCCTAAGCAGGGGGATGGCATGATGTAATTTACACTTTTGAGGCAATGGCCTTGGCTGGAGTTTGGAAAATGTATTAGAGTAGGGCAGGAGGGGCTGCAGCCCTGGGGAGCAGGTTAGTTTGCTGTGAGCCAGCCTGTGGGCCATGCATTGGGAATGTGGAGATGAGCTGAACATTGTCTTATTCTCTTTAGGATCACAAGCTGTGGGAGTCAGGCTTGTATGCAGTTGGTGATACCATGTGAAGAGCCTTGCCTCAAGGGTAAGTAGAACATGCAGTGTGAGCATAGCAGGTAAGTCAATGACATTTGACTTGGAGGTTCAGGGGACACTGCATGAGGAATTGCCATCTCATCTGGGGACAGAAGAATGAGTGATTCAAAATTATTCTAATAAAAAGGGTAGCAAGAGTAAATGTCAAAGTATATCTGAAATGCCTTGAACTTCAGGGAATGGTAAGTGGTTTGATGTGGCCACCTCACTGCCAATCCACATTCCCTCCAGCCCAGGTCAGATGTTTCCAGGTAACTCATCTCTAGGACCTTGACCTCAATAATGCATGGCTCACATGAGGATTAGGAGGAGCCATCAAACTTTCCAGCTTTCCTTGAGGCTTCATTTTGTTTGTGACCTTGGTTGCTTAAACTAAACCCAAGAGCCATTATTAACACCGTTTTTTGGTATAGACCCTCAATTCTCCCCACCTCCTCTAACCTTGTCTTAAGGACTCAATAACCTTCAAACTAGAATTTTTTTTCCCCAAATCTGCCTACTCCACCCAATACCTAAAAGGCTGCCTAGGTTGGAGCTAAACACATGTCCACATGCTCTGGTCTTAGTTGGGACCACTGAACTCTAGACAACTCTCAGTGTAGACTGGCCATCCTATTAAATTTTTTGAGTCTGTTGGCTCCCCTACACTCCTAGACCATTTTACACCTCTACTTTCAAAACATGCCACATGCCTGTCAGCTTGTCGTGCTTTGGGAGCTTGCATGTTGCTGTGATGCTGAAAGCTATGCCACTGGTATTTCAGATACCAGTAGGGTCAACCAAGCTGGATGGGTTTCAGCTGAGCTTCCAGACTAAGACAGACTAGAGAGAAGGACCCAGCAACCCACTCCTGAAACAATTAGCTGTTGAAAATCCTATGAATGGTAGAGAAGTACTGTCAAATACAGTGCTGGAGAATGAGTCCCCCAGGCTAAGAGTTGCCTCCTTAAAATGGAGTCAAACTTAATGACCGGAATGGAGTAAAGTCCTTGGGATCTCCTTTTACTAATGTTCCAGGACTCAAAATGAGAAAAAAAAAATAGTGACTACCATACTGGGCTCGAGCAAAAAGATTATGTGCATGTTACAGTGTTGGGTAGTGTTTCCTTTTGCTGTCCATAGGATCACTATGAGTCAGACCTGACTCAATGCTACCCAACAACAATAACAACTTTCCAAACACCAACACCTACATTCTCCTTCTCAGCTGGCAACTTATCCTCTTGTTTCAGTGAGAAAACAGAAGCAAACAGAGGAAACCTCTGCATGCTTCCACACTGTACCTCCCGACAACCCACAGCTGAGCCCACTGTCTCCATCTTCTCTCCTGCGCATATTGCAGTTCCCTTCTTCAGGTACATGGCTCAGCTCTTCTTTTCTTTCCTCCCTCATTAACTTCTCCCTCTGATGAATCATTTCCACCAACACAAAATGTATTGTAATATCTCCTATCTTAACAAAAATTATCATTTTTTGACCCCACATCCCTAAAGCCTGCCCCATTGCTCTGCTCGCTTATACAGAAAAACTTCGCTAAAGAATTGTCTAGTATTGATTCTAATTCCCCTTATTTCCATTTTTCTTAAATGCATCCAAATCAGTTATCTCCCCAATCACTTCTCTGAAAGCATTCTTATCATCACAACCCAAGACCCGCATATTGCTAAACTCTATAGTTTATTCAGTCTTAATTTTACTTAAGAGTTTGTCTCTCTTAGACCAGCTGCAGGGTTAATTGTGAATAACATTTCATATGAATGATTATCCTTCTTCCTTAAAGCATGTTCTTTATATCCTTCTCGAGCCCAAATTGTTTTGGGGTTTCTCCTTTTATACAAGCTGCTTCTCCTTAACCTCCTTTGCTCTATCTTCCCCTTCTCACCAATCCCCAAATGGTGGAGGGCCACAGGGCTCAGTTCCTGCACCATTCTTGCATCCACTTATTTTCATTTCTCAGATGATCTTACGTAGTCTCCTGGGTTTCATATCACAGAGCAATTCCTTTTTACATTTTTCTCTTCTCCAGCCTGGACCTCTTCATTCAACTCTGGGCTCAAAAATCTACCTACTTGATATTTCCATTTGGATCTTTGAGCAGCACCTCAAAGTTCAAACTATTGATTGTTATCTTCAGGTCTTCTCTTCACTTTTCCCCATAAATCACATCTAATCCAGAATCCAATCCCATTAACTAAATACTCAAATATCTAAGATCTGGACATTTTTTTGTTACTCCCACTGCCATTACCCTAGTCCAAGCCACCAATGTTCTTCACTAGGATTATTGCAACAACTTCCTAACTGCTTCCACTTTTGCATTTCCATGCACAGCATAGTTTCAATTCAACATCCAGAATGATCTTCCTATAATGTAAATTATATCTTGTCACTCCTTTCCTCAAAATCCCCCAAAAACTTTCCATCTCATTTAGAACAATGTACAAAATCCTTACAATGGCCTGTGAGGTTTGCTGTTTCCTTTTTTCTTTTACCAGCTCCCCATTGTTCACTCTGTGTGCCTTGACCTCCTTGATGTTCCTTGGACATAGTGTTGTTGTTGTTGTTGTTGTTAGGTGCTGTCGAGTCGGTATCCAACTCATAGCGACCCTCATAGGGTTTTCAATGGCTGGCTGTTTCGGGATTGCCTTGGGAGTGGATTGCCAGGCCCTTCTCCCATTTTTGTGGTGCTGGGAATTGAACTCAGGACCTCAGAGACTGCAGAGCAGTGCTCTACCAACTGAGCCAAATCCCAGCTTGGACATAGGAGGTAGGTTCTTTTCACAGGACCCTTGAGCTCACTGTTCCTTCTTTTCCCAAAGCCCCCCCACCACAATTTTCCCTTTCCCTGCTCCCTCATTTCCTTCCAGTTTCTTCTTGTGTCACTTAATCAGGGAGTTCTTTAACCATGCCATTTAGATTAGTGACTCTTTGTACCTGCTGCATTCCTCATTTCCCATTTATGCATTATTTTTCTCCATGGCTCTTATAGCCACCTGAAATACTATATTAGTTTAATAGTAAAGCCTATAAAAAGGAATTACATGCATTTCAGGTTTATTACATGCTTCTTTAACAGTTCAGTGCTAATGTTCTTAGTCAGTGGCTGGTTTTCCTTTATTTGGGACTGAGGTACACAGATCCTTCCATCTTGAGGCTGTACCTTTAGGACTTTAGCACCTAAGTATCTAGCCAGAGACTGGGGAAACATAGTAGGTGGAGAAGGCACACTAAGTTCTTAAAAATTCTGTCTTGGAAATTATACATACTACTTCAACTTAACTTAGGTTGGTAAGAGTTATTCATATGAACACAGTTTGATGATAGGAAGGCTACTGCTTGCTAGTAATAACTTTACCTGGAAATGTTGTTGCACAGAAGACCATCCTTGCTATGCACACTGCACATTTACTTGTCTGATATAGTCGTTCTTCATGAGAATGTGAACCCTATGGAGAAGTGATCTTTTTTTGTTTATTTGTTTCTTATTCTCTTATAATTCCATGACAGAACAATTGCTGGTTCGTGGTAGGAACACAGGGATTATTTATTTTTATTTTTCATTTGTTAAAAAAGTCCATAGATTGGAGGATGGGAGTGGTTTTAGGCAACATGGGAGCTGAAGCTGAAAATAGAGTTGAATCATCAAGATTATGGCTGAATATACTTGTAACTATCATGAATCTTCCCAGATCATAAATTGGACTTGAACCAAGGCATTTGGCTACATTTTTTCCCCATAAAACCATTTGGACAATATTGCACAACAGGAATTTCTCTATTGCCATCCTGTGGCTTTGTAGATAAGCAGCAGTGAATCAGTCAGGACCCAAAAATGTAATTCTGTTTGATTTAACTGCCCTTGTATACACATGGGCTGCATTGCTCTATGGGAAGGTTTTACTTTGTTCAGTGGACAGCATGTTAAATTTGTGGCATAATTCCAAAAAATTTCTGTGGCTTTTTCCTCTACATGTTCCCTTAATTTAGGCTTGAATTGTTATAACACAAGGAAGCATAGAGCATGAAATACCATCAATGCTCTTTGGGTTGAAGTAATGTTATGGAGATGACTTCAGATTTCAAGCCAAGTTCTGAGGCTGTTATATAACCTCCTCTAGTGCCACCATTTGAGACCAAATATGGAATAGGGTGGACTGTGTTTTTATTTTAATTTATATTTGATTCCTTCAAGATAGTCCATGTTGAGTTCCTTTGAAATACAGCATGACCTTGACATGACAAACAGAAAGAAAATACAAATGGATAGTTGTTTGACATTTTTCCAAATATTCAGATATTTGAAAATGTTACATAACTGGTGAATACTAGTTATGTTGACACAATCTTTGTATACTTTCAGATGTTTTTTATTAGTCACATAGCTTATCTTTGCAGCATAAAAGTCACCCACGAGAGGTGACCTCCAAACAGATTATGTAATGTGAGTGATTATAATATTTATAAAATGCTGGTTTTACAAAATCTTTTATTAAACCTTGGAAAGTATGCCTATTATTTGAAGAGAAATAAGTCCAGAGGATTTGTCAACTAAAAGAGTGGGCATGAAGTTCAACGGATGTCATACAGAGCTATCTGGGAAGAGAACTTGACAAATGTCTAACAGAGCCCTCATTCTCTTCCTTGAAATTATTTTTAATTGAAAAACCAAGAGGTATTAGGGCCAATTTATTTAATCAAACTTTGCATCTTGAGGCAAAGTTCATTCTGAATCATCTTCTTGGACTTTAGGACTCTGTATAGTTGAGATGTGAGTATTTCTACACTTCCCATTAAAAGACGGGAGAAAATAGGAAACCTACCATCTCAGAAGCCTGGGAGTACCAGGATATAACTTTGGGAGTAGGCAAGATAAAGCATTGGATATTAGTTATCTATACTGTATGGATCCCATGATCGCAATTAGAGATATACAGATTGATGTTTTGCCTGCTAAATAATGTAGAGAAAAGGGCTTAATGTGTATGATTTCCTCCTCCCTTATACCTTTCTTTATTTTTGCTAGTATTTTTCTTCTGCAGAATATGAAAAAAGTGAGTTGGATTAAGCAAAATATTTCTTCGGTCCATGCAACTCATGATAGTTATGATCTCCCCAATTACTTTCAGAAATGGGTTGATAAAGAAACTTACTTAATGATTTTTATCACTTTCAATACAAATGATAACTAACCTCCTGATCATCCAGGTGGGAAGTGTTTCCTATCTGTCTTAGTTTCTGGGGTATTATAACAAAGTCTCATAAACTGGGTTGTTTAAACAATAGGAATTTATTATCTTACAGTTCTGGAGGCCAGAAGTCTAGGATCACAGTGTTAGCATGGTTGGTTCCTTTTCAGGGCTGTGAGTAAGGTCTGTGCCATGGCTGCCCCCTAGTCTCTGGTGGTTTGCTGAGATCTTTGGCACTCCTTCGTTTATGGAATCATCTTGAACTCTGCATTCATCTCCACATGGTGTTCTTCTTATGTGTCCCTATCCAAATTTCCCCTTCTTTTAAACACTCATTATATTTGGTTAGGGACCCACTGTACTGCCATATGACCTAATCGTAACTAATTACATCTGCAACAACACTATTTGCAAATAAGGCCATATTCTGAGATACAGGGGTGAGAATATCAATATATAAATTTTGTGAGGATATAATTCAGGCCCTAACATTATCCCACCTTCCAGAGAAAGGAGAAGAGAGAGGGAAGTCTATTGGTAACATTTACATTCTTAATCCTGTATATTCAAACTAAGTTTAATTTCACTGAAGTTGTACATTTTTACCTAAGAAAATAAAAAAGAATACTTCCAAGTTTCCTTTTCCCACTGAACTTGGTTTCTTCTTACATCTGGGGAAGATAAACTATCTACCCAACATTTTACTCAGCAGGCATATATTAGGATGAAATGAAATAAAGGACTTTATGGTACTTTGAGAAATATAATACATCATATCTCCAAATGATTGTTTCTTTTTTGAAACTGTTGTCATAGAGGTAATGTTTTCCTAATTGGATGATTATGAAAATAGCCTTGAGAGCTTTGTATTTATGGAGATTTCCATACCTATGCTCCAAGATTCCCATTCAGTAGGCCTATGAAATATTTTCTAAGTGCTCTCTAGATAATTCTGGTGATTTTCAAGCTTGTGACTATTAATTTTGGACAATTTTTCCTCTTAGAGTGAGCACTGCCAAGAATGTGTATTTAACCAAATGACTCATATAAAAGGGAAAAATATTGATTGATGGTTTAAACAATGGCATTATCAATTGTTTTTAGGAAAGTAGTTATGTGTTTAGTGGAAAAGTTCCAAGTCAAGTGTTCTGGGATTTGAATCTTGATGCTGTATGTAGAGTATAATGCTCACATGTGCATTTAGTAAATGTAAATTGGTGAAAACAACTTTTTTGAGCCCCAGTTCATTGTTAGTAAAATAAAGACAATAAATGTCTCCCTTGCAGGGTTGTTGGGAGAATTAAATGAGATAGCTTATGAAAATCCACTGGAATCAAACAAATTTTCATTAAGAGATTATTTACTTCTGAGTCTTCCTAGTACTTTAATATGAGTCACAATCTTTTAATTTTTAGAAGTGGGAAACAGTTAAAATTCACTAAGTATAACTATATACAATGCTCCCTTTTGCTTTTCCTTTCTTCTCCTTTTGATTCATATTTCATGTACTCAGAGGTTTAAATGTGGAATTATGATTGCTGGATGCTTTCAGGGAACACTGAGTCCCCATAGTGCTATATTAATTTTGTGGAAAAGTGAGAATGTTGGCAGTAACTCCTGAATTCTGGGGAAGTGGTGACCTAAGAAAAATCCAGTGTGACAAATGGCCCATTAACTATGGGAGGCTTGGGCACATGCTGCAGGGCAGGATAGAACCGAAGGCACTGGACCATAGTGTGGTTAAGCATTAAGCTTAGAGCAGGGCACAGAAGAGGTCTCCATAGCATTCTTGTGGAATGCTTTAAGTAAGCATCTGGCTTTTAACGAGTCACTGTTCTTAATGAATGACCAGTCTTTCTTCCGTAGAATCTCCACATTATTGGTCTTCCAACAATGCCAGGGATGTGCCAAGTGTTTTCAAAAGTGGAAACCAATCAGTGGAAACGAGAGAAACCCAAAGTTTATTTGCAATTGGTTGGGTGTTAGAGCCATCAACCTTTTAATTGCTGAGTCTATTCTTTTTCCAAATTATCTCAGGTATACTTTGAGACACTCAATCTGAAATTCTGAGAAAATCTTTGATTTCAGTTTCCTTCTATGCACATTAATAGCAGATGTTAGAACTTACATTCTGTCCCAAAACATCTCTACGGATTTTCCTATCTCTTAAGGTATTCTGCATTCTTCCATAAGCCCACACTAAATACCAAGAAATCAGCCCAGGCAAGGACTCATAAACTATTTCATTATTGATCACAAATTAATTTGCAATTTGGGTAGACACACTCAGATATTGTAGAACTTTCTATTATTACTGAGCTATTCTTTCATGTACTTTAGAAGTTACTGCTCTATCTTCTTGTATATGTTATGTGTGATCCATAATCATGGATGTGGCAGCACTGTGTTTGTGGATACTAAAAGTGTCAGGATTTTCTCTAGCCATAGATAGTCTATGATGGATTTTTATTCCTGCTGGCAGATAGTAACAAAGGAACACATTTTGTAAAAGAAATGTTAAGAGAAAGAAGGAAGGAAATAAATAAATAAATTTTAAAAACTACAGAAAAGGGGCCCTGTTGTTTCCAGGCAGACCATCTTTGTAAGTAAACTCTGATCTAATGGTTTTTCCTCTCTAAATCCATAGGTGCAAGATAAACATCACCCTTAGATATGCTAAGAAGAGTCAAGCAAATTATAGGGACCTAGAGTCTGGAGAAAGCTGATATTAGTAACCAACAGCATTGAAGATTGGAATTGTCAGACTAGGAGGTAACAATTAATGGGAAGCAAGTTTTGAGATGAATGGATCAACGTATGCTATCTATGCATGTCAAACAAAATATTTAGAGTATCATCAGCAGAAGAAAGTTGATCACTAAGGACTTTGACCACACAAGGTAAGTCATGAGGCTCCTTGTTTGCAGGTAGCCTGATATTTGTATTTAGGTGGGAAGGATTCCAGTCAATGCTTGTCAGAGTGGTAAAAAGCTGAGCTCATGGGGGAGACTGAACCAATCGGAGTAATAAATAAATGTTCATTCAGATGAACTTTTCTGCTGTTCAAGCTAGTGGCAGAGCTTTTCAAGGTCAGGCTTATACCTGGAAAATGGAGAAGCTGAGACAATTGCGTTTGCCCACAACCCAAAGGCTGATGGCATAGTTTGGAAACAGAAGGAAACCATACCTAGTAATAGGTCCTAGAGTTTTCCTTTTAGGTATTCTTTTAGATATTAGATTTAGAAAAGCCAGGTCTTCATTTTCGTGATTTCAGAAAAATAGTACGATTGATTAAACAAGACCCTGATTGTCTTACCTCTTGAAGTGAGCAAATACTGGGGATGCTGACAATGCAGCTCTTCTCCAATGCATATTGGTACTGTATTAGTTGCTTTTATGTCATTGTGACAAAATACCTGACAGAAATGACTTAAAAGAGGAACAGTGTATTGTAGCTCATGGTTTCAGAGAGTCAGTCCACACTGGTGGGGAAGGCACGGCTGAGGAGGTGGCAGGACTGTGTGGTGGAACAAAGCTGTTCACATCATGGCAGACAAGAGCAGAGAGAGCCCAACAAGAACTGGGGACTGGGTAAAACCTTAAAGGGCCCATCCCCAGTGACCCACTTCTACCAAGTAGGTCTCACCTGCCAAAGTTCCACAGAACCCCTCCCCCCAAAAACAAAAGCAAAAACAAAAACAAAAAACCGTGCCACCTTCCGGGACTGAATGTTTTGAATGAGCCTTGGGGGACATTTTATCTTCAAACTATAACAGGTGCTCTGGGTGCCTTTTGCTCAGCTGTCTGCTATAAAATGCAGGTGAATGTCTCTGAAATTTTACTATGAATGGTGGGGCGGGGCGGGGCAGAGGTTCTCTATAACTTCCTGGCTTTCTGTACAGAAATAATAACTCTTAGACTGAGTGTTGGCTGGAAAATCATCTCTTATCATCCCCCCTAAAATATGTTTTCTGCTCCAGCAGTCCATTGCTTCACTATTGAACTGCTTTAATCATTCATTCAACCAGTCTCACTGTCCTGCAGTGTGGTGCTTTGCATGGACTTACAAACTGCATCAGCACTGCATTTGCCCTGCCACTGGACGTTTAATACCGTTTAGACAGGGATAGAATATAAATATGGCAACAGATTACAGATGAAGCTGTTTCTTCTTAGGATAAAAGATTCTAGAGATATAACAACATCAATTATTTCCATAAAAAACCACAA
This sequence comes from Pedetes capensis, assembly GCA_007922755.1. Taxonomy (NCBI): domain Eukaryota; kingdom Metazoa; phylum Chordata; class Mammalia; order Rodentia; family Pedetidae; genus Pedetes; species Pedetes capensis. Next base: position 32,174 of record VMDO01011390.1, on the reverse strand, counting down.
CATAAAAGGCTATCTTCCATCAATATGATTTGAATAAGGAGATTTATTTATAGGTTACCAGGACTTCTGTCCTGGTTGGACAACTTATCTTTCCACAAAGAAATCTCAGGAGAATCTGTTCAATGTCTTGTCTTTTCGCATCTATGATGGGAAGAGGCATCCAATTTTATGTTTACTTTTTAAATGTCTCTAAATCATGTATTGTTTTTCTAGAGTATATATCTCAAAAGACTTCTCATGCCTCCAATGCAACATTATACTAAAATAAAACTTGAAATCGGAATCAAGGAGAAATAAGGAATTGTTTAAGTTCTGCATTTCTTGAAAATAGCTGCCTTTAGTGGCTGAGATGAGAGCATGTGTGAAAGCTGGACATTGAATAAAGGAAACAGGAGAAGAATTAATGCTTTTGATTTATGGTGCTGGAAATGAATGTTGAATATACCATGGACTGCCAAAAGAACCAACAGATTTGTCCTAGAAGAAGTGCAACTAGAGTGCTCCTTGGAAGCAAGGATGGCTAAACTGCATCCAACATATTTTGGACATGTAGTCAGGAGGGACTGATCCCTGGAGAAGGACATCATGTTTGGGAGAGCAGTGGATCAACAAAAAAATTGAAGACCCTCAATTAGATGGATTGACATAGTGACTGCAACAATGGACTTGAACATAAAAAAAGATCATTTGTAGGGTGTCTTTTGTTCTGTTGTACATAGGATTGATATGAGTGGGATCTGACTGAATGGATCCTAACACCACCACCACCACCACCACCACCACCAACAACAACAACAAGAGCCAATGCTACTTGTGGTTTTCAGTATTCTAAGTGCTTTATACATATAAAGTCATTTAATCCTCATAACACATCTAAGAGATTAGCACCAGTTTTTTCCCTTAGGTTAGATAAGGAAATATGAGCAGGAGCTCAAAGTTCTAGAAAGTGGAAATTTGGGGTATGAAATTCGAAAATCAATTCCAGAGTGGGTGGTTTTAACCATTACCCTAGGCTAAGAGAAGAAACCAGGGCAAAGGAGGTCGGTTATCAAGTATTGACTCTGTTGTGTATTCATGTCTTAGTTTATTTCCAGTCACTATCTCTGCTTTGTTTAAACCAAGAAGAAAATGAAATCCAAGAACTAGAATGATACAAGGTGTTCTGTCACTCCTTTGTCAGGGGCCCTAGTGTGTCAGTGTATTGGGGGCTGAAGGCAGGGAGAGGGTGGAGGTAGGAACAGGAAGCTGTTTAGGCCAGATGCCAGCTTCAGAATATGATGATAAAAATGTGAGCCCTGAAAATGTAATGAATAGAAGACCTGGCTTATCTTTGACTTACTTCAGACTGTACCCTGGTGGTGGCAGTGGTGGTGAGAGGTGAGAAGAGATAAGTGATATTGAGATGAATTCAGAACAGATGCCTTTAAGAACAGAGAGAGCTGAGAAATCTAGGTATAACTAAAGATTCTCTCTCTCTCTCTCTTTCTCTCTCTCTCTCTCTCTCTCTCTCTGTCCTTTAGAAGGGCTGGAACTAATTGCAGGTGAGATCTTCAGTAGTTCTCCTTTCTGTAGGAATAGAAATGAGTGTGAAAAGAATTAGGTCAGGTGAAATGGCTGAGGTCTTGAAGAGAGTAGGCAGGTAGTTGGGGTGAGCCTGGAGCCAGGTTCATATCAGGTTGGCCCCAAAGGACCATAGCCAGAACAGACTCCCTCCAATAAAGGGCTTTGCAAACTTTGGTGTAGAAAGTGAAGAAGAAAGCTGGGAAGTAAAACTGCCTCATCCAAATGAGGTTCTCTAGTGGTTTCCTGAAGTATCAGTGCCAGGCAGCAGGTGTGTGAGCTCTCAGTCTGCGCAAAAGTTATACTAATCCCCTTGAAAGCTTAGCTACCACGTTCTGATGGCTTCATCTGCTGGCCAGGTGATCAGGGGTATAAGCTCATCTTCAGGCCCTTGAATGAAAAGGCGAGTCTTAGCTGGGTTACTTTTTGTCACCTGCACAGACCACTGACCTCTAACAGAGAAAACTTTTATACATCTGTGTCTCAACTTTATTCTCCTGAAAAGGAAATTTTCATTGCCTGGAAAGCCTTCCCTATGACCTGCCAGAGGGTGGCCTTAAGTCTGGCAAGCAGGCTCCTGACGAGCTAAATGCCACTGAGTAAAGGAAAACAAAAAGGCAAATGTTTATTTTGTTTCTTCATTAATATCTACAGTATTTGCTTTTTGCCATTTGGGTTTTAAATAAATATACTTAGTGATGGCCATTTACGTCAGTCATTTTATTTTTTCCTCAGAGTGTATGGAGCCTATGAGAGGGGCCAGAATAAAAGCCAATTTTTAATCAAGGTCTTTCTTCTCTGCCTCTGGTGATTTCTGATCTGTCATCTCCCAGCCTACCCCAGGCACCTGAGTGTGCCTCACTTTAGGAGAAAGAATACCTTGTAGCTTTTATAAAAGACATCTTTGCCTCAAAAATATTCGTGATAGATCTGTGCTGTAAATAAAGCTTCCAAATAAATTATTTGCATGTTTGTTTTCAGAAACAAATTTACTTCCCCTGTGCTTCTTGGACACCAGGTCTTGTCCTGAGAAGAGACAATGTGCAGGAACTCTTTGGTTAATTTGAAGAACACCCTGGGCTTTGTGGTCAGTGACAAAATCTCCGCAGATGTGATTGTAGCTCTCCTTTTTGATCATCCATTTCCATCCTGACAGGTGCTTCTCTGAGGACCTAGAACAGGTGAAGAAGGGTGGTAACAGCAAGGCCCGGAGAAGCAGTACAGAGGCCAGTTTAACTTTGGACTTTAGCAGTCCTAGCACCAAGACCACTCCCACGGCTGACTGGATTTGTAACCATGGGTAATTTAAATTCTCTGAGGCTCAGTTACCTTACTGGGAAACTGGAACCAGTCATATAAATCTCACAGGACTGGGTTAAGATTCAACTTCCCCCTCCTTCAGAATCCCCATAAGATAACACCTGCTCAACATTTTCCGTCTAGCTGAGATGTCACTTCCTCCTGAAGCCCTTCTTGACTATCTGGATGATGATCCCTGCTATGGGCACCACCTTCACTCTTTTCTCCTGTCATAGCTCTTTGCAGGCCATTTCACACGTGTCTCTCGCCCATTAAACTATGAACTCTGTGAGGACAAGGAAAAGATATGTCTTGTTATCTACACCTATCACAGTGCCTGGCATTGTTGGCTCTTGGTATTTGTGGACTGGAATTGAACTAATAAATATGATGTATCTATCCCAAATGTGGCCTATATGGCCAATGGATAGGTTCCTTTTCTATTCTTGCTGCTTCTTGAACATGTGATAACTCCATGTGGTCAGTTAATACTTTCATAGAAATTTGTTCACAAAACTGGATGTCTCTTTTGACCAAATTGATGCCCAAAGTTGAAACATCTTGATTTTTCTGTTTCTGTAAGTATATTTTTTATTGGAAATTTTAAATGTAAAATTTAATGGGCTTCATTCTGACATGTATTTCATTGTGACATTTCCATATATGCATTTCATTGTACATTGCTCACATAACTTCCCCCTTACCCTCTCGTGCCCCTCCTCCCCCATCTTCCCTCCAATGACCTCCTTTCTACTTGTATGTCTTTTTGTGGGAATATTTATCTATATATGTGCATCCCAATTTTGATTTAAGTCCAAACATTTTTCTGTGGTGATCCATCTTTTTACGCTCTCAGGAATATTACATGAATAATGTAGTCTGTTTGCATTATTGGCATCCTTTGGTACTACTGGTATTATTGTTATTGTTTACCAAACTATTAAATTTGAGCTGTTTACTTTGAGATTGACCTCTCCCTGCTTCCTTGCTCTTCATTGGCCCTCCTCCCCTTCCCATCTTCTTCCATCATCACATCCTTTTACTAGGTCCCTTCCTCCTTCTTTCCACTCCTTAAATTGTCCCTTCTACACTAAGTTTACACGAGCTTTTTGTTATGTTCCAATTTATGTACAGGATTTTTTCCTTCTTTTAAGTTTGATTCAGATCCCACATATGAGTGAGAACGTGTGGTATTTCTCTTTTTGGGCTTGTGGTTGTTCACTTAAGATAATTTTCTCTAGTTCTGTCCATTTTGCTGCAAATGGAGTTATTTCACTTATTTTTTTGATTGCTGAATAGTATTTCATTGTTTATACGTACCATAATTTTTTTTTATCCATTCTTCTGTTGATGGGCACTTTGGTTGATTCCATATCCTTGGTATTATGAAAAGTGCTGCATTGAACATGGAGATTCAAGTGTCTCTTGGTATGATGACTCATCTCTCCCTTTGGGTATATTCCCAATAGTGGTATAACTGGATCACATGATAGATCTATTTTTGGTTTTCTGAGGTACCTCCATATTGATTTCCAGAGTGGTTGAACCAACTTACAACTCCACCAACAGCGTAAGAGGGTTCCCTTTTCTCCACAGCCTCGCCAGCATTTGTTGTTATTTGTTTTATTGATCTTGGCCATTCTTACTGGAGTAAGGTAGAATCTCAGCATTGTTTTGATTTGCATTTTCCTAATAGCTAGAACATTGAGCATTTTTTTCATGTGTTTCATGGCCTTACAAGTTTCTTCATTTGAGAACTGTCTGTTTAGTTCCTTTGCCAACTTGTGTATAGGGTTATTTGTTTTCTTGGGAATTGCTTTCTTGAGTTCTTTATAAATTTTGGAAATTAGTCCTCTGTCTGATGTATAGGATGTGAAGAATTTTTTCTCATTCAGTGGGGACTTCCTTAACTCTGTTGATTTTTTCCTTTGCTGAATAGATGGTTTTTAATTTCATGTAATCCCATTTATTTATTCTTGTTGTGATTTCTTGAGCAATTGGAGTCCTATTAAGGAAATGCTTTCCTATGCCTATATGTTGGAGTGTATTGCTTATCTTTTCTTGTGTTAATTTTGAAGTTTCTGGTTTTATGCTGAGGTCTTTTATTCATTTTGAGTTACCTCTTGTGCATATTGAGAGGTGTGGGTCTGTTTTCATTTTTCTGCAAGCAGATATCCAAGTTTCCCAACACCATTTATTGAAAAGGCTATCCTTTCTCCAATTTACCTGCTTTGCTCCTTTGTCAAAAATCAGGTGGCTATAGATGTGTTGGTGTATCTCTGGGTCCTCTATTCTGCTCTACTTGTCTTCAGGCCTATTTTTGTGCCAGTACCAAGCCATAGGTGCATTTCTATACAAAATTACTAATAGTTTGCATCAGTTTCATTTTAGAGATTTCCTGAAACTTTATTAAAAACTGCCTGTTAGAAAAGATCCTTTGAGAGAGATTTTAGGAACCACAGGAACTGGTAGTTAGACAATGAGATCATAGATAGGTGAGTCTCAGTGCTGGGAAAAGAAGACAGGGAACAAGAAAGGGAGAGACACAAGGTTGGATTGGGTCAACGGGGGGATCAAACAGAGAGGAAGGGTAGAGATTTGGCGGGAAGGAAACTAAACGGCTCTCCCAATGCACTTCTTGAAACTAAGATGGTATGTAGTGATTCATTACTAATATTTTCTTCTGAACACAAAGGGTGATGAAGAGGAAGATGTACAATAGAGGAATTGTGGGAATGAGGAAGCATAAGGTACTTCTATACCACCATTTGCTCTAAAACTAAATGGGACCTGTCTTGGAATAATGGTGATATGTACTCTTCCTATGCTGCTTGACCCATAATTAGTCCATGTGATTTTACCCCAGGCCTACCCATTCTTGCCACTTGGCTCCTGTGGCTATAAAACTTGACTGGGTCTGAAAAGGTTAGGCTCTTCTGAGAAAGAGGTCAATACCCTTGTCAATTTTAAGTTATACTGACCTTCTTTGATACTAATGATCAACTTCTTGGCTGTCTCTGAGAGATGAAAATTCAATTAATTCTTAGGTTATTAAAGTAATTTCTGCCTTTCAACACAAATTCCTGGGAAAATTCAGTGAGGAACAATAAAGAGGGAAAGGGCAGGTAAGTCAATGTGCCCTCAGAGGATGAGAATTAAGGTGTTTCTTTGTAGCTGAAATTAATGAACATAGTTTAAACAAACCATACTAAGATCTAGGTATGAATAAATGATGTAAGTTGAGGAAAACTTTTCAGCCTCCAAAGAGCTGGATTTCTGTGAGTGGGGGTTGAGGTTTGAATAGGGAGCACTCAGCTGTTGTTTGAGAATGAGCAAAGTGTGCTTGTTCACTAATGTTCCTTCCACTCCCTGATATAAAGCATAGGTGAGACCACTAGCCAGAACAACTCTCCTTAGCTTTCTTTATTCAGGTTTCCCATATGCTTGTTTCTATCTGCCCTCCCCTCTCTTTTTGGTCTAATGGGTTTTATGTCTATGGTCATACCACCCTAGTGTCTGATCTCAGATCTGGGGAGCTAAGCTGGGTTGGGCCTGGTTAATCCTTGGATGGGAGACTTCCTGGGAATACCGGGTGCTGTAGGCTTGAGAGAAGGACCTGGCAGCCCACTCCTGAAATAATCAGCCATCAAAAACCTTATGAATAGCAGAGAAACACTGATAATAGTGCTGGGCATGGCACAGTGTTGGGTCATATTTTGTTCTGTTGCACATAGAGTCACTGTGAATCAGACCTAATTCGACAGCAACAAACAACAACATACATACATAAATATATATATATATATATATATGTATATATATATATACATATATATATATTTATATACATATATACATATATACATATATACATATATATATATATATATATATATTTAAAAGATAGGTGGTCAAAGTCATTAGAACATTTTTTTTCTCACAACAGGAGAACAAAGAGTCTAGTTTTGTAGTCAAATTGCCATGTTCATCTAGTCCTCTTAATCTAAAGGAGAAAGGCTGTCCAAAGGGGAAATTTCGAGGCAGGGTTATTTCTTGCTGATTGGACTACATTTCCTTTCGCAGTGCTCTTTGACCAAGCTCCAGGTCACATCTGGGACCCAGTTCTTATGCTAATTACAGCACATTCTGCACACTTTGCCCTGTACTTTTCATGTGAAGAAGTCTGGATTATTAAATGACCTTTTACCATCTATCTCCACCCATTTTCTCTGTTCACAGATTTAGGTTATAGAGCTGGCTCATTTACAATGATGCTAAGCTGATAAGAGCTAAAGCAGTTGTTCACTGAAGTATTTGCATTGGAAACCAGGTGTAATCCCTTAAACACAGATAATCAAATCACTACAGTGACATTTCAAGATTGTAGGGTCAGACTCTTCACTGAGTCAATGAAGGTGAGAAAATATCAGGGGCTCATAATGATGAATATTTTGACTGGGAGGCTGCAATCTTTGCAATATACAAATATGTAGAAGAGCAATTTACTTGCTAGTACACATAAAAACCATTGTTGTTGTTAGGTGTTGTTGGATCTGATTCATAGCAACCCTATGTACAACAGATGGAATGCTGCAGATCCTGTGCCATGCCTGGCACTATGTCAGTGCTTCTCTGCAATTCATAGGCTTTTCAATGGCTGACTGTTTCTGGAGTGGGCTGCTAGGTCCTTCTCTTTAGTCTACCCCACTCAGGATTCCCAGGCAATCTCTCATTCAAGTACTAGCCAGGCCTGACCCTGCTTAGCTTCCCAGGTCTGAAGAGATCAGATGCCAGAATGGTACCGCTGAAGATATACATATGTACTTCAGCCATATATAAAAGGTATACGTTATATATAAAAGTTATAAAGGTTGAAGAAGTGTTTTCAGTTGAGAAGGATTCTAATTTAGCTATACTCAAAAAAGAATCCAAAGGAGGAAACATCAAGATACCTTGTCAAGATATGAAGACAGAAAATTGGAAAATATAATACATTGCTTCACCCAAAGGAATAGTCCAGGTTATCCTTTAGCTCTCAGTTTTGGGTGCAAAGAGGCAGACAATGAGGAGTGAGAAGATCTAAGGAAATGAGAAAAAAAGACCAGAGGGAAGGGTCAGTGGTACAATCCCAGAGAGAAAATACAGTTCTCTCAGTACTGATATAATTCGTTGGGAGGCCAATTGTCCCACAAAGGCCCTAGCTCCTACAGCTTGAACCTTTGTGTTCTATACTGTCATAAGTAACTACTTTGTTATTGAAGTAATATTATGCATTACTCAGTATTATGCAAGAGCTTGTTCATATGTACTGGTACAATATAGTGTTAAACACTTGAGAAATCAAAACACAGTCTTCTCACTAAAATATTTTATAATACATAACTAAAAGAGTTTAAAGTATAAATAAGAATTAGGACCACATCTCTCTGAATTTCTGCCATTTGGATTGAGGGCATTGTAGGAAAAACGAAACTTGCTATTTTGCTCTGATATTAAATTTTCATTCAGTCAGTCAACAAATATTTGTTATGTGCTGAGTAAGTGCCTGGCACAGTGCAGAGCTCACTGACTTGAACTAGACACTGTGCTTACCCTTTGGGCACATCTGTTCTGCTGGAAGAGATGGATATGAATTGAATAATCACTGAAGTCTGTGACTACCAACTGTGACATGAACTATGAAGGAAAAATGCTATCTACTCACATATTTCCATGCACAGTATAAGACACAGGGTGCTGATGTCACTGCAATGCCAGGCCCTGGGTCAAATGTGCCGGACTCTGTGGAGATCTGTATCCAAATGTCATTCTTTCTATGGTGAAGGTGGAAAGAGGAAAATGAAGACAAACTCAATTGCTGGAGACTTGACTGGATAGTAAAATTTTTATTAGACTCAGAGCAATATTCTTTTGCCCAATAAAGTCGGTAGTAATCCTCTTCTTGGGTTACTGAGCGTTCAAGTTAAATTGACATGATTTTGGCTTCAGATCTATGAGGTGGAGACCTGTCCTATCCTTGGAGAAAAATTAACTTTACAAAGGCTCTATAGAATTCCAGAGAGTATTAAACTGCTTTCCTGTAGTTAGGAATAACATTTAATGCATTAAAATGAGCACTAGTAGTAAAAAACTTAATTAAAATAATAATTAGTGTAACAGCCAAAATAAAAAGTATAATTAAAATAAGAATGCCTATAAACACATATTTTAACTCTTCAGTGGGGTTTTAAAAATGTCTTCAATAAAGTCTCAGGAAATTAGATTTCCAATTTTATGGCAAAATGATAAATTCTAAATAATGTAAATGATGAACTATTTTGTTTAAATTCCAAAGTTTATTATGTTAAATTTTCTATAAGTGGCCATACAGAATTTTTTCAAATATAAAACAAACATGAAAAAGTTGAAGACTAAAATCTGTGATCTTCCTTTATGATCAAATTCTCATGGAACATTGGTACTTTAAATTTGTAATGTTTATATAAGTGCTGCTCTGTTCTCTCTGAGGACCAGGATTCAATCCCCAGCATGGCAAAAACAGGAGAAGGATGTAGCAATTCAATCCTAAAGCAATCTCAAGACAATCAGCCATTGAAAACCTTAGGAAGGTCACTATGAATTGGGCCAGACTCAAAGGCACCTAACAACAACAACAGCAATATGTTTATAATTAATTGATATATCATTTTTTCTCTTTAAAAAGACTGTGAATTCTTCACTTTCTCTTTTTCTTGGTATAAGATCCTCTGTTTACCAATTCTTCACTGTTTACCTTGCCCTTTGCTACATCACACATTAATCTGTATTAGGTTTTTAAACTATTAATTCAGTAAAGGAATTTGTAATACATTTGAGCGTAGATCCTTTAGTGATGTTTCTGTCTGTAAGAGGCATTAGTTTAGTACTCAGATGAGGGCTTAAACCGTACCTACATGCACCAGAGTGGGATCACTTAATATTGTTTTGTGGTTCTATTTGAGATCCTTTTTAGCATTAGTAGCTTTAAGCTCACAAGACTGAAATTTTATTTATAGCTTGATCATTTATACTAATTCAGAAAGTCTGGGTATTCTCAGGAGTCTGCCAGTCACTAAGACAAGTTTGCCAATGTCTATCATCTTTTGCATTATCCGATCTCTAATTTTTATATAAAGAATTATTTGCTTTTTAAAAGAGGGAAAATGAAAGATGAAGTATTTTCCAATCAGATAAATAGTATCGGTTATAAAGTGAACTGATTATAAGGATTTGGTCTGAATATGAGATCTTGTTTCTTTAATCATATATTATGCCAATAAATTTCATTTCTGTTGCAGCTTGACAAAGCATGACATAATCAATAAACAGTGGACCTAATATCTTCACAGAGCTTGTACATGCCTGTCAGTAAGTCCTACATCCTGGACTCTGTGTCTACCTACACCTCCCCATACCAGTTCCCAGTTATAGCAATGCACACACCTATACTCATCATTAAAAATGGGATGGAATCAGAGGAGTGAGTTGACAGGGAATATAGACACATTATTTCTATTTGATATTCGGTACTATAGAGCTTCTGCCTTTTGCTAAAACAAGCCACAAGAAATAGCCAATGAAGACTACTTTGACATGTATCTCTATGATAATAATAATAATAACAATAATAATAATAATAATAATAATAATAATAATAAAAAGATGTCATTCATCATAATTCTCAGCATACAGGCTAATGTTTTTTTTAGACTTAAGTACTGAATATGTTTTGTTCTCTCTGGGAAATTGGTGTCTCTCTCTAATGAACCATGTGAGGAAACAATGTAATTGACGACACTTCCGTTTTTACTTTAAGTCACATGAAACTCTGAAACAATTTGTGAACCAATCATTGCTACTCAGTTGGATGTTTTGGTCTTTAAATGGGGTCCTATTTTTCTCCCTGATTCTAATAATATATTCTGAATTATGTTTTTCTAGGTATTTAAAAAATTTTACTCTTTTATGTTATATATCCCTTTTAAGTTACCTCAGGACCCTTGTGATTTAAAGAAGACTCAATTAATCAATAGGAAAGCTAGAAGTTTCCAATCATTCTCATAAATTCAGAGTTTTCACACCATTTCTCATAAATGGTCCAGCCATAGGTGTATTAGGATTACCAAAGAGAAGGAGGCTGGGAGAAAAAGTTGGATTTCTTTGAAGTTGGCTTTTCTTTCTTTACACTTCCCACTGTTCAACTGGGCAGCTCATTTGTCTTTGAGCCAAATGCTAGACTTGTCAGAACCACACCTCATTGACTTGGAAGAAAAGGAACTCAGGTTTGAATGAGGTAATTTATCTCTTCTAGGGAAGCAAACAGATGTAACTTTTGTAGTATGCAGTCCTTCAGAGTTTTAGGATTATTTTGTTTTCCTACTTCTACAGGCAGCCTCATTTAAAAAGTACATTGTGTTTGAAGAGAAGATCAGATTTATTTTCACAATTTCCTATCTTCTGTAGAGCTCCAGGTTTTAAAATGTAACAATGACAACTAAAAATATATTAGACTGAGTGACACATTCACACATGTCACATTCCAGGGCAGCACCTCTCTTGCTTGTGGAAGTCCATACTCAACTCTGGAGTATCCTTCCCCAAGCCCAGGGAGTGCAATGTCAAGTAACAAATAAAAACCTTTCCTTCATATTGAAAAGAGATTACAGAAGAAAGAATAAAAATTTATACTGCAGTACATTTTAAGGTATTTTTTCCCCCTGGATTTCAAACAAAGGATACTGCAAGTTCATTTTGTATTAAGTCCCATAAATTATGTGTCTGTCCAGGTGTAGGAACTTATAAGAAAAAAGAATCTCCAGCCCCATTCCATACCTACTGCTGTGATTTGAATGTGTCATCTAAATTTCATATATTGGAAACATAATCCTCAAATTTGTTGATGGTGTTTGAAGGTGGGGTGTGTGGAATGTAATTAGGATTAGATAGGGTGGGTTTCTAGGATGAGGCCCCCATGATGGGACTAGTGCCTTCATAGAAAGAGGAAGAGAAATCTGAGCTGAAGTACACATACTCTATCTTGCCATGTGATACCATCTACTTTGGTAGCATGAGGCCCTCATTAGATGCAAAGCAGATGCTGACACCATTCTCTTGGACTTCCCTGCCTTCAGAACAGTGAGGTAAATACATGTGTATTTGTAAGCTACTTGGCTTCACGTATTTTGCTATAGCAACATAAAATGGGCTAAGATGCCTATGAAATCATAATGTGCATTTCCAAGATTTCAAGATAATTCATATGCACATTAAAATTTGAGAAGCACTGATCTAGATGTGCACTCTCCAATATGGTAGCCACTGGCCACATGTGGCTATGCAACACTTGAAATGTAGCTAGTCCAAGCTGAGATGAGCTGTATGTGCAAAATACACACCAGATTTTGAAGATTTAATACCAAAAAAGATGTAGAATATTGCATTATTAATTGTTGTTGTTGTTGTTAGGTGCCGTCGAGTCGGTATCTGACTCATAGCGACCCTCAGTACAACAGGGGAAACACTATTGTCAGTGCTTCTCTGTTGTTCATAGGGTTTTCAATGGCAGATTGATTTTTGGGAGGGGGTTGCCAGGTCCTTCTCCCAAGCCTACAGCTTCTGGTGTTCCCAGGCGGTCTCCCATCCAGGTACTAACCAGGCCCGACCCTGCTTAGCTTCTGAGATCTGACGGGATCGGATGCCACAGGGCTACCACTGCAGGCGCATTATTAATACTTATATATTAATATTGAAATGATAATATTTTAGATATATTAGGATAGCTATACATATACTTAAATGTAATTTTACCTGTTTCTTTTTGCCCTTTAAATATGGGTAGTAGAAAAACTTTATTTTAGGTAGTATCTTGCATTTGTGGTTCATATTTAGGTCTCACATTATATTTGTATTGGATAGCACTGGCCATATCCCTTTTACATCTATTTTTCCTTGTATGCTTACTTATCTTTTGCCCCATTCTTTCAGAAGCAGTTTAAGTGCTTAGTAAACTAAAATGGCAAATTAATTCAATCCAAAGTGCTTGTGTCAATCTAGTAATTTAAAATGTTACCATTTCTAAGTGATCCTGAATTTTAACTGAGATCTTTAATACTTTATAGCAGTGTTTTATAAGTTTAGTTTACATCAGCATCCATTTGAGGGCTTGTTAAAATGCAGATCTGATTGCTGGATCCTGTCCCCAAAGTGTCTGACTCAGTCTATGTGGGGTGGGGCTGAAGAATTTCATTTCCAGCAAGTTTTCATGGAATGCTAATGTTGGTTTGGGATCCACATTATGAGAGCAACTGTTCTTGTGGCTCTCAACCCTGGATGGGCATTGGAATCACCTGGGTAACTAATAAAATCACTTCTGAGTGCCTCAGCCTACCTCAGAGATTATAATTTAGGTGATTTAAAATGAGATTTGGACAATCTTATCATGTAGCAGGATAGAGAAAGAATGCCTTAATTCATAGGCAGTAATAAGTGAGAATTATAGGCACTGGGTAGGTCCATGTGGAACTACTTTCTATTCTCTTTTTTCCTTTGAGAATATGGAGAATAAACAATACAGTTGATTATCGTGATCATGACATGCTAATTTGAGCCATTTAAATTTTATCAGTGTTGAAGCTGAGGTTGAGGGAAATGCAGTAACTTGTACACATTGCTCAGGAAGACAACAGGAGCTCACTAACTCTCTTTTCCTTACTTTGGAACATCTCCAATGCACATCCTGATGTACAAGAATGTCAAGACCCTGGCATCTTGGTTTTCTCTCTTGTGTTGCTTTTTGTGGTTTGCATCTCTCAGTGGTTTTGAAACATGTGGGTCTATCTGCATTCCGCAGAGATATTTGATTTACTTGGGGAAGCTTGGGATCAAATGAAGTTACCATTTCAGTTGCAAGTCTGGTGTGTTTGTCACGAAGATGATGCATTTTAAAAATAATTTAATCTCCTGTGTTTGCCTTCAAGCCTGGGGAAACATGAATATGAATTTAGTTTAATAATGAATCATAACTCAGTATAATCCTTGATTTGACTGACTCATCCGGTATATGACTCACGCATTGTTCAATTTATATTGTTTGAAGATGAATGGCTTGGTTCCTGGAGGTGTGTATTTTCTTCTCAACTTTTACAAACTATTGTTTATGGTTTACAAAAATTTAAAAGGCAATACATGTGGTTAATAATGAAGTTTTGCATGTGTATATGCACGCATATATACACTAAGAATTTGGCAGAAAGAAATACTGTACTTCTTAAGGTTTACCCAAGGTAAAGTTGGCCCTTCACTTTGACTAAATTAATGAAAAATGTTTTATGTCTCAGTGCATATGGTGGATGTGCATGAACATCCATCCATAGGATAGGTACGTTAAGTTGAATGAGTTTGAATGATAGTTCTTTTGTCTCTGTTTTGTGGCCCCATGGACGATGGCTAAAGACTCTCACATAACAGAGAAGATTAATAATGTAAGCTACTTTTAGTTCAAATTTCTTAGTTTTTTTAAAAATAAGTTTTGGCTTGGGTTATAAGGATTATACTAGTTCTCAATTCTTAAGGACATCTTTATTATTTTCTCTCCTCCCTTAGATCTGTGCAAGCCATGTTCCATATATCTTGGGTTCTAAATTTAATATCACACCATTTTATTGCCTGCCATTCTTTCTAGCAGAAGTGAGAGGTAGACTCTGAACCAGACACACTTGCTGCAGCTCATAACTGTCCATGTTTTTACCCTTTAAAATTATGACTCTCTTTCACCTTGTTGGGTATTCACAATATATCCAGAAGATATTGCTTCACAAACCAAATGGAAGGTTATTGGATGGCAGAAGTCAATCTTTAAATCAAAGCATCCAAAGTCATATGCTGATAATTTTAACAATGTTCATAAAATGATCAGAAACCAATATTCTTTTCTTGGGGCAACCCATGAAATAAAAGGTATTTTAAAGTAAATGATCTTTCTAAATCTTAATGCTGCAGAAGAAACTAAATAAATTTGGAAATCTAAAATAATCATCCTAATGAGCTTATTAGGCCTGCAGCCATAGCCCTGTGGCATCTGATCCCGTCAGATCTCGGAAGCTAAGCAGGGTGGGGCCTGGTTAGTACTTGGATGGGAGACCGCCTGGGAACACCAGGTGCTGTAGGCTTGGGAGAAGGACCTGGCAACTCACTCCCAAAAATCAATCTGCCATTGAAAACCCTATGAACAGCAGAGAAGCACTGACAATAGTGTTTCCCCTGTTGTATGTAGGGTTGCTATGAGTCGGATACTGACTTGAGGACACCTAACAACAACAATAATGAGGTTATGCAAAATATGTGCCTTTGCTAATATGTGTATAATGGGTAACCCTCTAAATAATACAGAGAACTTATTCAAATTCATATATCCTCTCTTGACATTATTTCACAAAGTTAAAGACTGGAAATGATTGGTTTGAATTGTATCCCACTTTTCATCTCTAAACTTGGATAAAGAGCTTATTGATTAGTAAAATGTTTAAAAGGACTCTAGTAGTTATACAAAATGTCTAAATGTATATTTAAGCATATAATTTAGATTTCATCTGAAAGAGTTTAGTGTGAAAGACTTGGAAGACATCATCAAACCAACTTAATATAAATAGTTTGTGAATACAGTAAGCCTGCTAAGACAATCTGGAAAATCTTTAAAGTGAAAGACCCCCATAATTGCATACACAGGCATACACAAGCAGATATATTTAATTTTCTCAGAATGCTTTTTGGTGTATTTGTCTTTTGATTTGTCATAGACAGGAAGTCTTAGCTGCAAATAGCAGAAACTCAACACAAACTCTTTAAAGAAACAACAATAACCAAAAAACCCAAACCCAAACCAAACCAAATCAACAACAACACAAACACTAGAAATTTTTTTAATCTAGGGGCCCAAAGGCTGTTTCAGAGTTTTATCTCTGTCCATATTGTATCTTCTGACTTTCCTTCACATATTGACCTCATTTTTATCTGTTACAGATGGCTTATTTATTACGGTTAGGGACGGTGGCAGTGGGGAACTCCAGATTTTGTTTATCTTGCAGTTTGCAGCGTTAGAGAGAGAGAGGCCCATTTTTACTACTTCTATGTAGGAAGTAGTAAACCAGCAAACACTCAGGCCAGTCCTGGCATGCTCTGGCCTCCCACATGCAGGGAGAGTTTTGGGTCAGCTTTATGGAAACAGCATTATCTGCTATTTACTTTTAGGAAAGAGGTACACCTGTTACTCAAAAAAGAGGAGCCCTGGATGCACAAAATACAGCAGATGCCCACCATTTGGCCATTTATTATTATTTTTATATGCCATGAATTTAGTGGCAAATCTATTTTGATTCTTTATTACTTTCTTCATAGGCTTTTGGGTATGTGTGCATGTATATTTTTGTTTTGCTTTGTTTTACACGTCTGATTATATACTTTAAAGGAATGTTCAGTTTTTACTGGAAAATATGTTCAGCCAAGTTTTAAACTCTGCATAACTCCAGAGTTTGTCTTCAGTCTTTAGAAGGTCTGCACAGTAAATAATCTCTTTAATATCAACACACAAAGAAGTAAAAATACAGTATGCAAAGGAAGAAAGTTCTTTGCTGGTTTCATGACACCACAATTTTAAAAAGGCTGGGGTTTAGCCCAGTTTATAGAGTGCTGCTCTGCCCTCTCTGAAGCCTTATGGTTGATCCTCAGCAATGCAAAAATTGGAGAAGGATATGGCAATCCTCTCCCAAAACAATTCTGAAACAATCAGCCATTGAAAACGCTACAAAGAGCTGGGCATGGTGGCTCATGCCTGTAATCACAGAGACTCGGGAGGCAGAGGCAGGAGGATCGAAAGTTTAAGACCAGAGGCCGTCTGCGTAGTTTAGCAAGACCCTGTCTCAAAAAGTAAAAAAATGGGGCTGAGAGCATAGCTCAGTGGAACAGCACTTGCAAAGCATGCAAGCGCGAGTCCCTGTGCCCAACCCCCAGTACCGCAAGAAGAAGAAGACGAAGAAGACGAAGAAGACGAAGAAGACGAAGACGAAGACAAAGACGAAGACAAAGACGAAGACGAAGACGAAGAAGGAGAAGCAGCAGCAGCAGCAGCCGCAGCAGCAACAGCGGAAGAAGAAGAAGAAGAGGAAGAAGAGGAGGAGGAGGAGGAGGAGGAGGAGGAGAAAGAAGAAGAAGAAGAAGAAAATGAAAACTCTGTGAGGGTTGGTATGAGTAAGACCCCAACCAAGGGCACCTAAACAACAACAACCATTAAAAAAATCCTAAGTGGAAAACTATTTCTTCTCTACTACCACACACGTATACACACACACACACACACACACACACACACACACACACACACGATATGAACTATTTTTTAGCCAAAAATATGAGAAATCTTAATGAATATTTCAGTTTATTAAAAATTTGACCTTAAGACATTCTGGGATTCTGAAGAAGGTATGGTATGTAGGGAGAGCCTCAATGTGTTATGAGACTTTTGTAAAAAGATACTTCTTGGGAACAGAGTCAGGAAAGCAAGGATGAGGAGCCTATGCATGATCATAGGAACTCCTGGATATAGCTTGTCCATAGGAGCAGGCGCTGTTTTTGCAGGCTGGAAGTGGAAAATATGAAGTGCGATTATAGTCAGAGACCAAGAAAAGCCCACAATGTTGTCTTGAAATAAAATGATAACAAAAGAAACCTCTACTTGATAAGTCAAATTATATTGAGCTCATATAATTAATTGGAAATAAGAGGCTCAATTGCATTTCCTACATGTGTCTTATTAACCCTTAAGAAGATATATTTATGGAAGACAGAAAAAGAGAACATGATGGACTTGCATATGCAGCATGCTTATGTGGCAATGAGAGAGGAATCTCAGGAAAATGGACACTTGTAGGAAGGTCCAGTGGTCACAGCACAATGCCACACTTGCTCATGACCATGTCAAGATGCATGTAAGAGCTTAGGCCCAGAACTTACCTTTAGATTTTGTTATGAAACAAAACAATACAAAATAACAACAACAACAAAAACTTCCAAATAAAATACTGGAAAGGCAAACCTATATTTTAAAAAAATTGTGTATATATTCCAGTCCTCAATCCTTATGATAACCTCAGCAGATAAACAGAAACAAAAATCTAGAGTATCTAGATTAAATCCACATCAGCCATTTTCTGTAAAATAGAAGAAATCTTGAAGCATGGAGGACAGAGATAATGTTAAACCAGTGAAGTTGTTAAAACTCAGTGACATAAATGGTCTGTTCTTCAGGATTTACTCTGAGGAAGGAGAAGTGTTCTTTTCCCATTTAATATTGGTGGCCTTGCTCTAGATACTTCTCCATTTAACTTGTCTGGAATGTGGCTCTAACAATGATGTCTGTAACAAAGCCTGTGAGTTACCACCCCAATATCCATTTTCCCTATCTTCCTATGTAAAATCTCAATTCTGTTCTGGGAGAAAATGTGCTTACCTCAAAGACTGCATTTCCTAGTCTCCTTGAGATTAGAGACAACTAGTGAGGCTAGGTAAAACTCATTGGGTAGGACTTTTGAGATTCCTTTTACTTAGAGAGGATAAAACACCTGTGAGACATCCTTTTGCCCTTCTTCTCTTTGCCATTTCTGTAACTAGGAACCTATATGTAATTGTCAGAACTCCAGCAGCCTTTTTTGATGATCAAGGAAACTCAAAGATGGAAGATGTGCTAATGATGGAGAAACATCCACTCCATCCTATGTCTTTAATGAGTTTTATTTCCCAGTTCTTCCAAACTCTCCATCATTTAGCTTCTGCTTCTTAATTTTTGATATTATCTTTTGGACTTCTTGACTGTCCTATTATCATTTGGAAAACTCTATATCACTAGAGTTACACTTTTGCTTAAGTGGTGTATAGTTTTAAGTCAAGAATTCCTAGTAAATGCCACTATAACCTGATTTGTTTCTACAATGGAAGCAAAAAAGTTAGATGTTCTGGGCTTTAAATTGATTTTAAAATATATGAATATTTTTTCAAGAAAATAATATCTGACCAGTTCTTATTTTTTACTGAAATCAAAATAAGAGGAAGGAGAAATTTAGGAAGACTTAAAAATGAATCTTAGTTATACCACTTTTATTTGATAATGGAACCATGTCCTTTGGCCATAACCTTCTGTCTACTTATTGTTATTGTTGTTCTTAGGTGATGTTGTCAAGTCATGTCTGACTCACAGAGACCCTCATAGGGTTCTCAATGGCTGATTGTGTTGGGATTGCTCCTGGAGTGGATTGCCACATCTTTCTCCCAGTCTACCTATTAGCTACTCTTTTTTTCAAGATAAGAACAAAACTGAAGCAGCCATTTTCTGATTCTTACCCGTGTACCTTGTTTGGTAGACTCATGACAGGGAACTGGCTTCATTAAATATTTCCATCAGAAAGTTTCTGAAATGTTGTTTTAAGTATGTAGAAATAGTAAAAATTACTTATGTTTCTTGAACAAATTTAGTAAGCTTTGGGAATAGATGCTGGGTTTAGAGTGGTGGACAATACATACATGGCCCCTATATCATGGTTTGTACTGTCTATTGGAAGGGCCATACCTTAAACAATTAGACACAAGTACATAATAGTTATAAATTGTGACAACAACCATAACAAAAACAACAAACAAGAATAAAGGGAAAAATCAGGCGACCTAATTTACATTGGGTCATCAAAGAAGGCCTCTCTATCCTTTGGGTTGAGACTTGAAAGATGAGGAAAATTTAGATAGGAAAATGTTTAAGGGATATATATTCCTGGCATAGGTACAATGTGTAAATGTGCTAGGCAGAAAATAGCTTAAGAGCACTGAAAGAACTCAGAGAAGCCCTGGAGTGTAGGCAAAGAATGGAACATCTGTTGCAGTTAGACCAGCAGAAGTAGCGGACTTACCCAGACTATGTAAGGCTCTGTGTTCCATATCGTATCAGTTATCTATTGCTGGGTAACAAACCATCCTGAAATTTAGTGGCTTAAAAGATCAACCATTTATTTGCTCATGATCTGTAGGTCAGTAATTGTGGCTGAGTTCAGCTGGACAGTTTTTCTATGGGTCTTGCCTGGACTCATTCATATAGCTGCAATGCATTGGTGACTCTGGTGGTCCAGGATGGCCTCAGTCACATGGTGAGCAGCTGGTGGAAATCTCATTCCTGTAGGAGTCTAGCGTAAGTTCATAGACATGGCCATCTCAGCACAGCAGAGGGTAAAGCGAGTTTTCTTGAGGCCTTCCTTAGAAGTTGTATGTCTTTTCCACTTCATTCTGAGAGTCAAAAAGTGTCACAAAGTGTTTTCCTTCACCTACTCCCCTTCAGGACTTGACTTTTGAATTTCACAAGGGAAAGATGGTTTCAATGTTTATGTCATAGCTTTGAGGGAATTACATGACATCTAAAAATAAAGTCTGCCTGGCAGGAAAGCCACAGAATCTTGGATTCTTATGGATTATTTGCAATTGAAACTTGAATCCTGTCCCTCTGAGGTGTTAATAAGAGATGTAGGTGTCAACATTAGAATTCCTGTATTAGCTATGAGAGGCCTTGGTAATAACCTGTGTGTGTTGAGGACAAAAATAGTGTACTGGCATCTCAGCAGATGTAGCATGGATAAGTGATGGACAGAAGTCCAGTACCCACACACCCTAACCTTACTCCTACATAGTCACCCAGAGCTGGATGCATCCCCAGAGGCAATGGAGTCAGATAGAATGGAACTCAAAACAGAAACTGAGTTATATGAAATTAAAGATCTACTTCTTGGGCACACTTAGGTTTATGGCTAAAAAATCAACCCCCCCCTCTCCATATATATATATATATATATATATATATATATATATATATATATATATATGTATATGTATATATAATGTCCTTCAGCCATAATACCGTGGCATCCGATCCCATTAGATCTTGATCTCGGCAGCTAAGCAAGGTCGGGCCTGGTTAGTACTTGGATGGGAGACCACCTGGGGATACCAGGTGCTATAGGCTTGGGAGAAGAACCCAGCAACCCACTCTCAAAAAACAAAACAAAACAAACAAACAAACAAAAAAAACCAGCCATTGAAAACCCTATGAATAACAGAGAAGCACTAATAATACTGTTTTGTCTGTTGTATGTAGGGACGCTATTAGGTGGACATCAACTTAATGGCACCAAAGAACAACAACATATATATGATACAAGAGAAGGACGTGGCAATCCATTCCCGAAGCAATCCCAAAACAGCCTTTGAAAACCCTTATGAGGGTTGCTGTTTGTCAGATCCTACTCAAGAGCACCTCACAACACATGTATATGATATACGTATTTTAAATAAACCCTTTATTGAAGTATAATTTACATGTAGAAAAGTACATAAATACATAATAAAATAAAAATAAATAAATTTCATCATATGAATGGACTCATATTTCTAGTTCCACATCAGGGAATAGAATATAACCAGCACTCAAAAACCTGCCCCCTCCTTTCCTAAGGCAAACCTATCCTGAGTTCTATCACTATAGAATAGTTTTGCCTCTGTTCTCAATTTATGTGAATGGAAGCACATAACATGTCTCTCCTTGCATTTGGCTTATGTCATTCAACACTATGTTTGTGAGCCATGTCCATGTTGTTGAGCAGAGTCTGTTCACTTTCATTATTCTTTCGTATTCTATTGTAAGAATATAAAACATTTTACTTAACCATTGCTATTCCGTTGCTGATGGATATTTGGGTTACTTCCAATTTGAGACTACTGTGAAAATTCATTGTGTACATTTTTACATATTGTTTTGCAAGATTTGTATACATTTCTCTTGTCTATCTACCAAGAAGAGAAATTACTGGTTTAAGTGTATGTATACAGTCAGCTAGTAGATGGGCCAAATTTTCTTCTGGAGTGGTGTACTAGTTTACACTCCTAGCAGAAATTAATAAGAATTCTAATCTTCTTTCACGTATTTACTAACACTTCTTTGTGTTGTTAGAGTTGTAAATTTTATTTTAGAAAGTATACATGTGTTTTTTATTATGTTTTTAATTTGCATTTGCCTGGTTAATGTACTTGAGTGTCTTTTAATGGATGCATAGGTCATTTGTTTGTTTTATTCTGTGGAGTACTTGTTCAAATATTTTGCTCATTTTCCTACTGAGTTCTTTTTCTTTTCCCTATGGATTGTTAGTGCTTTGTGCATCTTCTTCAAGATTCTCTTGGATATTCCCAGACCTTTGCATCTCCATAGGTGTTTTACAATCAGTGTATCAATTCCCATAAAATGCTTGCTGTTACTGGGATTGACTTGAATTCAAATTTTAGATAGATATCTCTTAGAGAGTACTTTAAGCTTAGACCTGAAGGATTAGAAGTAGTCAGTTATGTCGGGAGTGTGAGGGGTGGAGAGATGGAGAATTCTGTAGGGTAAAGAGAACCTCATATGCAATGACTCAAGACATAAAAAGTCTTAGCACAGAAAAGAAATAGAAAGATGGCCTGAGTGGCAGAGGAAAGGGACTGAGGTGAAGATGGTGTGTGAGTCAGAACCCAGAACCTAAGTTTTAAAGGGCACAGTGAGTGGTTAAATAAGCAGAAACTGGGAAATATGTGATTTGTTTGCTTTACTTGTTTGCTATTAAAATTCTGTTTTGAAATAAGATTTTACTTTGGCTTTTATTCAACTTCTTTTTTAACAGGTAATTCACTTTGTAAAAGCCTCTGCAATTTGCATAGCTATAATTTGATTCTCTTTCACTAAAACCAAAAAGTTTTTGGGTTTTTTGGATTCTTTGATTCAAAGTTGGGTGAATACATCCGTGGGTACTTTCTGAAACTATGTCACTCCCATAATTACAAGTATGGAACTCAGCACACTAAAACATTTCTTTGGAAACTAGTAAAAGGACCCCAGTATGACTCAGTGTATGTTCACTTCATAGCTACTTTCATTCTTCTTTGTTCACAGGAAGAGTCACAAAAGAGATGAGTCAACTATGCATACAGCAGTGTGAACCTGGGCCCATTATCCTCAAGCATCCATGGAAACACTTGTAACTAAGAACTCTTTATCCAAAGGTCTTTTGTTATTTCAAGGGCACAGTAACCTACACAATGACTATATGTTTTTGAATGCTTCAAAGAATCTTTGTTATTCTCTATAAAGAATCCAGCTGCAAAACAGCTCCACGTATAAAATGTGTTCCAAGCAGGTTCAACCTATTATATTCATGTCAAATTGGGCAACCTTTACAATTTTACTTTACATCAGAGTGATTATATCTCATTCTAGAAAGAAATCTTCAGCATTTTGTCTTTGTGTCATAAAAAGAATGAAGTTCAATAGTTGAGAAACTTTATGGACAAGTTACATTGTTGGACCTTTCTGTAGATAATCATGATAATCCAGGCTGAAAAATGGATATTAATGACCTTACTTGTTCCAAGATGTGAGTGGTCAGGTGCTGTTAAAGAACATAATATGGAGCAAGGAGAGAGGAAATAGAACAACATATAAGTAAGGGAGAATTTACTATGCCCAAGTGGCTAACACATGAAAGAATGATTTCAATTTTTGATAGTCTCAGTTCACTTGGCCTTGGTAGACTTGACCTCACCAATAGGTGTGATCTGGAAAACTCTTGTCAGCTGAATTTGATGATTTAGTTTTCCAGGGTCATTTTCTCCAGAGTGCCTAGTTACTCTTATGTCTGAGCTGTACTCTTAACTCATGAGCCTTTGTTAGAGTTTTTCATTTTTTTTCCCCTGAGGGTATGACCATGTTCTCCAAATACTCATTTACTGTCTGGACTCTGTACAAATGGATCAGGCCCCGGGGACTTCAATGCTTTATCCCACTTGATTTCCAAATGTGCTTCTGCCAAGAGGCTCTGTAGCCCAAGCGCTAGACCTATGCCCCTTTGGGTGGTGGTGCTGGCATATCCTGCTCAGACTGTCAACCTTTCTTGGACACTGGTATAGGTGTCAAGCTTACTTCCTTGAAATGAGACTAATAGATCATTTTTACTTGTCTCTTAGTTCTAAACCCAACAGGTTCTAATTTTCTTTCAATCCTAACCAGCCATATTAAGGACTTCTTATTCTTGTTTTACAGAAGACAGGAAAGCCTAAACGGTATGTAAGGAAAGAGGACATTGGCCCATTTTGGCTGATGTTGTTGTTAGGTGCTGTCCAGTCAGTGTCCAACTCCTAGCAACCCTATGTACAACAGGTAAAACACTATTGTTAATGTGTCTCTGCTGTTCATAGAGTTTTCAATGGATGATTACTTTTTGAGAATGGGTTGCCAGGTCCTTCTCCCAAACCTCTAGCACCTGATGTTCCCAGGTGGTCTCCCACCCAAGTACTAACCAAACCCCACCCTGCCTTAGCTTCTGAGATCTGATGGGATGGGAAGCCACAATAGTACAGCTGCAGGCTTTGGCTGATGTAGAGAGAGTGAAATAAGTTGTGGCAATAAACCTGGAGTGAGTTATTAGTACCAAAACAAGAATGCCCTTACCTGCCAAATGAGGAATGTTTGTTGGGCTTTGTTTAGCAGGAAAGGAGAATGATATGTTTCAAGCTATAATTTAGCACTCCCTAGAATATGTAATGGGTAGAGCAGTCAAAGTTTAATAGTACACTAATGTGTAGAAAGAAACAAATATTTTTTACTACAAGTAATTTAATTTCACTCTGAAATCTTCCCTCGATGGTAGGAAAGACAGAAGGCATGAAACCTTGCCAATTAAATCCTATCTTGGTCTGAAAAACTCTCTTTCAAATTACTGTATTCTATTTTAGATAAATATTCAAATCCACACTTTCAACTTCCTCCCTTGGCTATTCATTACTTTTGCCAACATATATCTGGATATGGGAACTGTGTCTTCACAGGGTGGAGGTTTCACCTTTCGGTCTTTATGATATGACCTCAAGATCTTTACTGGCCTTGTTTGAGATGTTCTTTGCTGGCTGACCAGTTGAAATACACAATTGCTAAACTATTACTCTATTCCTTTGGTGTATTTTAAGCCTTATGATCCTCTCAATATTTCTTCCACCCCATACATCCACTGACTTGGCCCCATACTGAGTTTTTCTTGCACTGTTGTTTCTTAAGAGCCTTAGCCACATCTATTATCTTGCCTCTGGTTTGAATAGATGTCTTCAGTGGTTGGAATAATTCTAGCTTTGGTTGTCACCTAGTGGATATGGTCTATTTTGGAAGGCAGGCTCAAGAGGATACCATGGATCTCTTTATCCAACCAAAGCCATAACATGGCCCTGAAGAAACTACAGATATTATGCCAACCTGATACAAAATATTGAAATGCTATTGCTTGTTCACTTAATTCCTTAATTTAGAACTTGTAGACAATGGATGGATCTTAGAGAATAACAATGGGTTATAATGAGCAAAGTGGTAATTCTAAATATTACTGTTGTAGTAATCTCATTACAGCAAAATGATGTTCTAAAAACACATCTGACATGTAGTTATTGGTAGAGTGAATGTTTCTTTTTCTTTATTCTTATAAATAGAAGACATTAGAAGTCATTTGCTTTCATCTGGCCTGGTAAGAAATGTTCCCTTTACTATCCTGTCTCTAGTAACATCCGCTTGCAGATTCTGTGATACATTATAGTTTTGAGAGATGCTGATTGTCTCACAGTCCCCCAGGGCACCATTCTAGTTTGCTATGTTGATGACTTCTTTATGATAGGATTGAAAAGAAGGAAGTGACTGGTACTCTATATTTCTTGGTAAGGGAAATTATATATATACATATATATATATACACACACATATATATACACACATACATATATACATATGTACACACACACACATATATGTGCAGTGTTGGAGGTACACCTCACAAAAGAAATAAAAGACTGTAGTCCAATGCCTTTGACATTCCAGTTGTCTAGGGGATATTCTGGGCTATCCCTTTCAAAATAAAGAAAACTGAATGTGAATTGTCATATCCATCAGTCCTTTGTCGCTAGAAGCAAGGAAGATGCTTGGATTATTTTATAAATGTCACATAGTATAGATATTTTGTATTTCCCAGTTTTTAAAAAAACATTATGATCAGCCATCCCCCACCCCCACTGACAGTATGATGCCCACCCAAATTGTATAATATTGTTGCATATGCTGTTTTGTCCACTATCTATCCCTACCACCTAGTCTAACACATTGTAAGTGCCTAATAAATGTTTATATGAATGGATTTCAGGGGAAAAGAAATATAGTGCTATTATTAAAAAAACCTAATCTGTTACATTCTTTTATGAAATTTCTGGTTATATAAAATATCTACCTTTTTTTACAATTTTACATATTTTAGTAGTTATCACATTTAGTGTCATCTTTTGCTTATTTCTATAACTGCTCCTTATTTCTGTAACTTCTCCTGATTTGTTTCATTTCCTGATATATTACCTTTCTAATGTTCCTTGTATTTCTAACAAAAGTGATCAGTTTTTTCAATTTATTGATTATACTGATGGAATTTTTTATCAGAATTATTTAAATATAGATAGTTCCACAATACTAAAGTTTGCTTTAACTATCATGAGTTTTTTTTTTTTTCCACTATCACTGATTTGGAACTATCCCTTGTGTGCCATTTTGTTGTTGTTAGGTGTCATCAAGTTGTGTCCAACTCATGGTAGGCCCTCATAGGGCTTTTGATGGCTGATTGTTTTGTGAGTGGGCTGCAACATCCTTCTCTCATTTTTGCAGTGCTGGAGTTGAACCCAGGGCCTCAGGGACCACACACTGAAACCTCAGCCCATTTCAGCTCACATCATCAAGGGCATTGAGGTTTACAATTCATTGTCTTCAAAATTCCATAGAATAGAAGTACAAAAATACTTTAATGTAAAGTGCTGAGAGCTATGAGCAGATCAAATATTCCCATCACTTCCCTGGGAACATGGTTTTTTAGAAAATAGAAGCAGTTTATGTACAGCCACACTGTATCAATCAAAGAAAGCAAAAAGGAGAAGCAACAATTGAAATACCTATTAAAATCTCACTCATTTATAAAGTTTAAATATTTTCCTCTTGAAAAAATGCCCAGGTGCCAACAATAGAAGTTACTTTTCACTGTCGATATACCCAGTTGGTGTCTTATGGGACTGTAAAGAATATTCATTAGAATTGAATCACCTTGGTCAGGTAAATATTTAGAATGTGATTTTTAACCTTAAGTTTAATCAACATCTCTGGAAATAATGCTCTGTGACTAGAAATCTTACAAAGTTTCTTCTTCTTCTTCTTCTTCTTCTTCTTCTTCTTCTTCTTCTTCTTCTTCTTCTTTTGCACTATTTTTAAAATGGAATCTTGTGGACTTTTTTTCATGAAAGAGAATTGCTGAGAATTTTCATTCAGATATCTATGCTTAGTAAAATGGCACACTTTTCTTTAACTCCTATTTCATACCTAGCACACATTCTTCAAAGATACCTGAGAGTTCAAGAGATTGGTGACCAGCCAATAAACTGCACAACTTGAACACTCTTTTTCCAACAAAAGAAATAATTGTAGTGAGGCTAAAGCAATTTAATTCCAACCTTGGAATTTGTTATTGAGCTGCTTGCTGATAGCGGGTGGCAACATTCGTTACAGGCAAGGCAGGGCAGGAGCCAGGAGAAACTGCTTTTGGCACCTTCTGACTATATGTAGTTACTTCTTTGATTCTATTCAATTACAGAATCTTATCTGTAAAATTAAATTTTCTTTAAAAAAGTGAGCAAGGGAAGAAAGAATCAGTTAGAGGGAAAATGAGTGCTCCTACAAGATCAGCCCTTAAGTCTGAGAGGCACAGAGAGGTCTTTGAAGGATTAAAGACGACCTTCTCTGAGGACACATTCTTCTAGAATTCTGTCACACTGTCCCTGCAGATGCAGAAGCAAGCCAGGAGGCTAAGGTCACAGTCTAGGATGTGGGGACCTGCTGGACCGATGGCCTCATGGAAACACACTCAAGCTTGGCAGGTGGACTCCTGGAACTGCTGAGTTGGAAGACGGCTTCACCTCCACTTAGAAAGTAATGGGAGCAACTTGGGCACTTAGACATCTTTCTAAATCTAGCTATGTCTTTCTAGCTAGGTGCATAGGCAACTCACCGAATCTAAGTATCAGTTTCTGAGTGGGGTTGTGAGGGTTCAGTATAAAGAACCAAGCAAGTACCTAGAATCAGCAATGGTTTCATAAATGATGAGGGAGAAGAGAAAGAGGAGGAAGGAGGGGATGATGACTGAAAGAACCAAATATTGGCAATGGCTAACTTTTCCCTAAATTCTTGGTGAACCCACTCACTACAGAAGGGTTTTTTTCATGGTACTAAATTAGACACTAGTGCATATCTACTGTTTTTATAAGAAGATTTTACTCACACATGGGGCACACACATACTATCATTTCTATCATGCCTAGCCTCATACAATAACTCATAAAACAAAGAATGGAGGCCTTCAACCAAAATTGAGTTACCCTAAAATATATCTGGATATTTTAATTTTAAATTAGATTTTCTTCCTTACTTTTTTCTAGGACTTTGGCATTTGACTATTTTCTGCAGCAATATATAATAAAATCAATAAACATTTTTGCAAGCAGAATGCTACAAAAATGTTAAGCCATACATAAATCAAGATGATTTCTATAGCATCTTTTTCTGAGAAATCTTCAAAGGGAGGAATTAGTTCCATGATAGTGGGTGGAGAAATTGAGGCTCAGGGAGAATTTTGAACTTGTAGGGAAAAGTATGTATGTGGGTATGTATATATATATACACACATACACATATACAAACATTTGTGTGTATATATATGCATATATATATATATATGATCACATTTCAAGTTTAAGTGAATTTTGCTCTAGTCATATTGCTGCTCATATTTCCTTTTGTGCTTATCAGATAGCATCATACTTAACTATTTTCTCTTCCATTGTTGTTGTTAGGTGCCATCCAGTTGGTATCCAACTCACAATGACCCTACCTACAACAGACAAGACACTATTGTTAGTGCTTCTCTGCTATTGATAGGGTTTTCAATGGAAGGTTAGGTTTTGGGAGTGGATTGCCGGGTCCTTCTCCCAAGCCTATCCCACCTGTTGTTCCCAGGAGGTCTCCCATCCAAGTACTAACCAGGCCTGACCTGCTTAGTTTCCAAGACCTGAGGGGATCAGACTCCACAGTGCTATGGCTGCAGGCTTTTTTCTCTTCCATTAGAGTACACATATTTTGTAAAATGACTTATTAGTGCAGGGTGGGATGTAGGGCATGTTTGACAAAATTGCAGTTACGTCTTTACTGTGTTTCCTGAGCTGAGTCTTGTTTGGCACATAATTGGTACTCAATGAGTGCTTTAAGAGCAATTGAAAAGATGCTTGAATAAGAGATACCTTCTAAATGACTTGAGGATACCTTGTTCTTGAAACAAAAAGGATCATGCTTTGTTTTTATCATTTCATACAGACACACACACATGCACACACACACACACACACACCATGATGTTTTTGTTGTTAGGTGCCATAAAGTCAGGTCTGACTCATAGTGACCCTATGTACACAGAAAGAAACATTCCCTGACACTGTGCCATACTCAGGACTATGTTAGTGCTTCTCTGCTATTCATAGGGATTTCAATGGCTGATTGTTTGGGGATTGCTTTGGAAGTGGGCTGCCAGGTCCTTCATATGCACACAAACACACACACACACACGCACACACACACACACAACCAAATTGCTTGTGAATGCATCTGAACCAGGAGGTGAACACTATTTTTCACTAAATGACACTACTGAAAGCCATCAGGTACAATTGGGGGAGAGGAAGATTTATGGACATTAAACAATAAAATTAAAATTTTTCATCAAGTTTATAGACTCCAAGAAAGTTGCAGTTTTAAAAAACTTTTCCTTTGAAAATTGTACACTGACAGTTGAGCACACAGCAGTAAAATTGATAATCAAGATAACTAGAAGAATAAAATTTGCATGTTGAGTTATTGCATTAGAACTTTTTGAATGAGTAATATACTCACAGAGATAAGCTTTATTGCAGAAAACTGATCAACAAGTTTATTGTCTGTGTGGACATGTTCTCACTAATGCTGAGGCTCCTGGAAAATGAGATGGAAAAGACATTTGAAACACATTCTCTTTCATATTCCTCAATGGTCTCTTTTTGCCTTAGATCCTCATATATGAATAAGATAAAGTTTGCAAACTTCCTCTACCTCAACTTGAGATACAGGTATTTTCCTCTTATGGTTTAAGTCAGTATTATTTTGAAGGACTCTAGAAATGTTTTTTTCTTATTATTATTAGTATAGAAATAGCTTTGAATAAGTTTATCTTCTCAGTCCCTTGTAGACCAGTACCTGCTGTAAATCATCACAGACTACATTTAAATACTAAGGAAAAATAAAGCACGAATAGAGGAGGCAGATAACCTCTCAAGTATCATTCATTCAAGTCAGGCATTTGTAGAGGAGTTCTCAATGAAAATTAATTCTTAATTTCTGCATTTCTATGATTCTGGATCCTTTTTATCAATTGGGTATGAAATTTGGGCTATCTCAAAAAATAGGAGCACAAAGTATCTATTATGGTATGTGTCAAGGAAGAAGTTGGGTAGAAAGCCATGACTATTCCCCTTAGAGCACCGGACTGAAGATATGGCCAGGTCTCCTCTACATAGCCTCTGTGAGTATCATACGCTGCAGCTTAGTTTCCCTTGGGGCATGTTTCTGTGCCATCAGATTTGCTACATGGTGATATTGATAGCCTCCTAGTGATATAGCCATCTGGGTAGAAGGGATAAGAGGAGCCACAGAATAGGACTATGTTAGAAGATGATAATAATTTGAGGGTAGTGGAAAAAATATTATCGTTGACCTTTGAGTATCAAGGTTCTCGCCCTAGCTCTGTCATCTGAAAATATTGGTGAGTCACTTAGATATGCTTATACTCAGTTTTTCCACCTTCCCATTCACTCATTGGATTATTATGGACATTAATGAGATAACCTGTAGAAAATTGTCCTGTGAAATATAGAAGATCACATAAATGTATTATTTTTTATGTTATGCTGACTCCTATCTTTGTATATGTTTAAAAACTACATAAGAATTTACATAAAATTAAAAATATTCTAAGTGTTCTTTTTGACACATATAATTTATCTAAACAAGGTTCCTTGGTAATTTGGTCAGGACATTTCCAAGATACAAATAAAATGTTTTTATTTCTCTTAAGCTCTTATAATCACCATAGGATGAATGTTTCCCTGGGACTTTGTCAAAACTCCATAGAACTGAACAATGAGCTACAAGTCCTGGATTTGCATCCAAATCTGTCATTAACTATATGGCTTTGTCACCCACATGAGCATATTTCCCAAAACAACAGCAACAACAACAAAATAATGGTGCTACCCAATTTGCTTTTCTCACAGATGATTGTAGAAAGTGAATAAGAAAATGCATGCAAGCTACTTTGTAAGCTACAATAAAACATGGCTCCAAACATATCATTCCAGTGACATTAACACTAATAATAGTTTGATTATACTTTAAATGGACTTGACTAATAGATTAGCTTTTCTTTAGGGGGATTTAAAAAATATACAGTTACATGAAACCATTATATCTATGTTTGCACGCAGGGCCAGCAAGAATGGCAGTAAAATGTGCAACATTGTTGTTGTTGTTGTCGTTAGGTGCCATCGAGTCGAGTCCAACTCATAGCGACCCTATGTACAGCAGATCGAAACACTTGCCAATTCTGTGCCAGGCAAACAATCTTATTTATGTGTAAGCCCATTGTTGCAGACACTGTGTCAATCCATCTGGTGGAAGGTTTTCCTCTTTTCCGTTGACCTGCCACTCTTCCAAACATGATGTCCTTCTCCAGGGATTGTTCTCTCTTGACTACATGTCTGAAATATGTAAGACGCAGTCTGGCCATTTTTGCTTCCAAGGAGCACTCTGGTTGTATTTCTTCTAGGACAGATTTGTTGGTTCTTTTGTCAGTCCATGGTATATTCAATAGACGTCTCCAGCACCACAATTCAAAAGCATCAATTCTTTTTCTGTCTCTCTTGTTCAATGTCCAGCTTTCACAACCATATGATGCCACTGAAAATACCATGGCATGAGTCAGACACACCTTCGTCTTCAATGTGACATCTTTGCTTTTCAATACTCTAAAGAGATCTTTTGCCACAGC
>VMDO01011389.1:0-67081 GCA_007922755.1 Pedetes capensis | reverse complement strand
TCCCTTCTTCTTCTTCTTCTTCTTCTTCTTCTTCTTCTTCTTCTTCTTCTTCTTCTTCTTCTTCTTCTTCATCTGTACTGGGGCTCAAAGCTAGGGCTTCACACTTGCATACTTTCCAAGTACTGTACCACTGACCTGCGCCCCCAGCCCATTTTTTTACTTTTTGAGACAGAGTCTTGCTAAATTATGCAGACTGCTTCTGGTCTCAAACTTGCAACTCTCCTACCTCTGTCTCTCAAGTTGCTGGGATTACAGGGATGAGCCACAGCACCCTGGCTCCTCAGAGGGCTTTCAATGGCTGACTATCTCAGGATTGTTTTGGGAGTTGATTGCCAGGTTCTTCTCCCATTTTTGTGGCACTCTGGATCAAACCTGGGTCCTCAGAGAGTGCAGAGAGGCACTCTACCAACTGAAATAAACTCCAGCTCAGATAGGTGATAGATGATAGATGATAGATAGATAGATAGATAGATACTTAGATAATGCCCATCAGTGTAGACAAAGAAACTGATGGTTAAAGTGGAGATTAAGAAAAACTCCAGAGGGTTAACAGATGACTGCTGTCAGAGTAAAGATTTTAACTTAAGCCCATTTGAAAATTTCTCTTGTGGTCGGTTTAGCTAGCCAGACAGATGTCTTTAGAAATAGAATCCTTTTCCTGAGATGGAGGATAATGATAAATACATTAGCAGACAACATTTATTGAATGTTTATACTGTGCTAGGTGCTTTGTAACACATTATCTAATTTAATTCTTACACTATACCTTCAATTGTATATTATTGTCTCCATGTACTCTGTTGAATAGTGCACCTTCAGAATTCATGCCTACCAGTTGTTGTTAGATGCTGTCCAGTTGGACCTGACTCATAGCGACCCTATCTATAGCAGAACGAAACACTCCCTGACACTGTGTCATGCCTAGGACTATGTCAGTACTTCTCTGCTATTCATAGGGTTTTCAATGGCTGATTATTTTCAGGATTGTTTCAGGAGTGGGCTGCCAGGTGCTTCTCTGATTTTTGTGGTCTAGGGGATAGAATCCAGAACCTCAGAGAGTGCAGAGCAGCATTCTACCAACTGAGCTAAACCCCAGTCCCTCATACCCACCTATAACCTCAAAATGTGACCTTATTTGGAAAGAGAATCTTTGCAGATGTAATTCATTGAGATGAAGTCATATGGGATCAGAGTGGCCATAAATCCAATGACTGGTATCCTCATAAACCATTAAAAGACAAAGATACAAAGAAAAGGCTGGATGATGGTGGAGACAGTTTGGAGTGATGCAGCAACAAGCCAAGGAGTAACCAACATTGCCAGCAGCCACTAGAAGCTGGGAAGAGGCAAAATGGTGATTTTTTTTAGTGCCACCAGAGAAGGCACGGTCCTGCTAGCACCTTGATTTCAAACTTCTGGCCTCTGAAACTGTGAGAATTAAATTTCTGTTGTTTTAAGGCAGCTAGTCTGTGGCACTGTGTCTTAGCGGCCCCATACAGTTTATGGTGGAGGAAAGGAGGCTCAAAGAGACTTAGGACTTTGTCTAAGTTCAGCTAGTTAGTGGCAGCAGACCTGCAATTGCATGTGGGTCCGTTCACTCCCAACACTGCGCTCTGATGTCCTCCAATGGTTGCCATCATTGTTCAGGCCCCTGGGTCAGCTGTCAGGGCTGGCTGTTATATTGTGCACCCTGCCTGGCACTGTCTGTCTCCTGTGTTTTCCTGCAGTGGGATCCATGGACCATGAACCACATGCTACTCCACACATCCCATCAGGAAGGATTTAAAACAGCAGCACCTGGGAAAAGAAGACTCCACCCAAACCGTGCAAGATTATTCCTTATCAATGCAGGTATTAATGAAGAAGGTTTGCTTTAAGTACAAGCAATACAGACAATGACTTCAGAATAATGAACACTTTAGCCCCGGCAAATTAGTTTATTTTATAGCTCTCCAGTGCATGGAATCAGGTTAGTGGCCGTTCTCAGCAGCTTATGACAGTTTATCATTTCTGCTTCATGCATTGCTTTCCCACCCAATTCTTCTTTACATACCAAATCCATGTTATGAAATCAGTGGGGATGTCAATCAACCCCAGAGTGAGGATATTGACAGTAACTTGCAGCAACCTCTTTTCTCTTCCCTGGCCCCCTCTTCTCCGCCCTTCTGGAATCTTGTCTTTATTTCTTTTTTGAGGGGATACTTTTGTGGGACATGTATTTTTGCGCCCACAAGGACCCACTTGGTTTAGAGTTCTGGCCATTTCTTTAGCCTGAATTTATACTGGTCTTGCTGGTTCACTGCATGCCATGACCCTGACCCTCTTTGCTGTTCCTCAAACCTGTCAAACACACTTCCACCCCAGGACCCTGGTGCTTACTCTTCTGCATTCCTAGAATGTTCTTCTTCTTTGTGATGGGACTCCTTGGTTCATGTAGGTCCAGGCCCAGTGTCACCTCTCAGAGTTACTTCTCAGACCCCTCTATCTAAAATGGTACTCCCTTCAATCTCCATCTCCTTGCCTGTTCTACCTTTCTTCTTAGCGGTTAACACTAGCTGACATACATAGTTATACATCTGGCTATTGTCTGATCTTCCTACAGTAATGCAAACTTCAGAAGGGCAAAGATTTTTTTCGGTTTTGCTCATTTCTGGGTAAAGCCCTAGTGTCAGGCATATAGTAGGTGTCCAATAAACTCATTAATGTCTTTGTCTAGTGAGCAAGCATCACTTATGCAGTTCCCACCTGCCGGGCAACATGCTGGGATACAAAGCTTGGTAGAGTCTTGTCTCTGCTCTTCTGGAGTTTATAGTTTGTGAAAATACTAAAATGTAAGCATTGATTCATGGTATGGCAATGACCCTAACTAGGGTATGAGCCAGGTATGGACAAGTTGCTATAAGAGTTAGGGTGGGAAAGGAGGACTTCCTGGAAGAGATGGCATTGAGCAGAGTGTTGAAGGATGAGCAGACTTCAGTCCAGGAGCCATAAGGTCAGGGCAGTCCTGCAGGAGGAGGGAGTAGCACGGGCAAGGCACCGTGTGGGTGTTTGTGTCTGGACGGCTGAGGGTGTGTGGATGGGGAGAAATGAGGCTCTAAATGAAGGCAGAGGTCAGATCATTGTAGAGTATGAGCATCTGCTTGCCAAAATGTGGGGAATCACCAGGGGATATGCAGTAGAATAACAGGCTTGAGTCTGCATTGGGACACACCACTGTTTTGCTGCAGCAAGGGAGATGGGTTTGCAGGGAGAGTATCCCAAGGCTGTTGCCAGCAGTAACCCAGGTATGAATAGAGGCTGCCTCTCTGGACTGCCACTCAAATGGGTAGCCTTTGATAGAGTTGATGGGTTTTGAGTGGATGCTAACAAGTTCAGTTGCAAGTTCATTGAGTTCAGTTGCAAGTTCTTTGTGTGATGAGTGGGAGCCCCAGGGCTGCCCACCAGGAACATAGTACCTATTCTGCCTCATCGTTCTGCAGACAGAGCCTTTGTGCATGGGCATTTGTGAATACAGTTTGATAACGAGGACCTTACAATTACAGTGATCCCTCTTTATCCATGGGGCTTTGTTCCATGCCCCTTGTAGATGCCAAAATTCATGGATGCTCAAGTCCATCACAGAAAATGGTGCAGGATTTGCATATTACCCATGCGCATCCTCCTGTATACTTCAAATCATCTCTAGGTGACTTATAAGTAAGTGCTATGTAACTAGTTGTTACAATGGATTGTTTATGGAATAATGGCAAGAAAAAAGTTGGTACATGTCCAGTATGCAGGCAATATTTTTCTAAATATTTTTGATTCATGATAGGCTGGTTCCAAGGATGTGGAATGGAGGGCCGACTGTACTCTTAACTGTTTCGTTTTTATTAGGAAACCTTTTAAGGACTTCTTTAGTAGAACTTCTGCCATGTGTCTGTCAGCTTGTCGTGCTGTGGGGGCTCGCGTGTTGCTGTGATTCTGAAAACTATGTCACCCGGATGTCGGATACCAGGAGGGCCACCTATGGTGAACAGTGTCAGCTGAGCTTCCAGACTAAGACAGACTAGGGAGAAGGACCCGGTAGCCCACTCGCAAAACAATTAGCCATTGAAAACCCTGTGAATAGCAGAGAAGCACTGTCAAATATAGTCCCAGAAAATGAGCCCTGTAGGCCGGGAGGCATTCAAGAAACGATTGGGGAAGAGTTGCTTCCTCAAAGTAGAGTCGACCTTAGTGATGGGAGTGGAATAAAGCCACTGGGACCTCCTTTTGCTCATGTGGCACAACTCAAAATGAGAAGAAACCCAGGTTCTTCAACAGAAGATTCAAACATAAAAAGATTGTGCGCATGGCACCTTGTTGGGTTGTGTTTTGTCCTGTTGTGCACAGGATCACTGTGAGTCAGACTCTACTTGATGGCATTTAACAAGAAATTAGTAGAGCTTGCATCTGAGTGAGTGAAAATCACATAGTAAAACTTAGGCTTTTAACCCATTTGGAACAGAATGGTGTGTGACTTAGGCATTTTCACCGACCTCCCAGCACATCATATCAGGGGTGGGGAGGACTCTAGGACCTCTCATTTCTTTCATCGGTATGATTTTACAACTCCTGTGCTGCTTTCTCAGGGGTAGAGGAATGATGCTGGGCACAGTTTGCTGCTGGTTTCTTCCCTTTTGAATTAAGACTTGCAGGAGTCCTGGGACTGACCTCATTCATTCTGATTTGGTAACTGGGGACTGTGAGCTTGCTGGGTCAAATGACTTGTTCAATATTGTGTCATGGGGATTTACGAGTGCCAGGCAGTCTGCCCCGCTATTTCTATCCTCAAATTGTCCCACGCTTTTGCTCATCTTTCTTGCCCACCAGCAGGTTTTTGTGCAGACATCCAGTAGAGACAGAGGCAAAACTTACAGAGAAATGACAGCCAGTAGTGAAATAGAACTGGCCATTGTGTGCAGACATGGAAGCCTCTGCCTGAAGCTCTGTAGCGAGTATCCTAGATCACAGGATGGCTCACTTTGCTCTCGGCTGCCCTTGCTATTCGTGTGATCATCCTTCTTTTTAAAAGGGATCCAAACAAAGGCATCATCCTATGGCATTTTTATAGGCACAGGGGCTTTAGTCTCAAGGTCCTCTGCTTGCAAATAATAATTTTGAGGCAGATAAACAAATCTTATAACCCACTGAAGCCCATGCTTGTTTCTGTAATTTGCTAAAAGAACAAGGGGACAGGTAAACCCCAAGGAAATATTGGGAGGGGAGGTTCTTCTCAGGGTCTTCTTGCCAGATAGGCAATGTCTGGTTTTAACTTCACTACCTCTTTCAAGCCTGGGTATTGCTAGAAATTGGGAGGAGGAGGCTGAGAAATGAGGTAGGTAGGGAGGGAGGGACTTCACTAAATTTT
The DNA here is from genome assembly GCA_007922755.1 of Pedetes capensis. NCBI lineage: Eukaryota > Metazoa > Chordata > Mammalia > Rodentia > Pedetidae > Pedetes > Pedetes capensis. The sequence goes on along the minus strand of VMDO01011389.1, from coordinate 61,689 downwards.
GTCACTTTTTTGTAGGAGGGAAGCAGGAAAAATACATCCTTAGATGAGTCACAGATAGGATCAGCTGTCTGGTGCTTTCCCTCCTGGTCCCTGACATTCTCTTCCATGAGTAAACACAGAGAAGGAAACACAAGTGGAAAAAATCTTTCTAAGTAATTCCAGCGAGTTTTTCTCCAGCCAGAGGCCAGCCCGGAGCCAGCACACTTCAAAGACAATACACTTGCTTGTCAGCTGCAAGCTGCAAACACAGCTTGTGTTTGGTCCGAGGTAAAATACTGCATGGAATGATGAAGTGAAAGTGTTGGAAAGAGAAAGTGATAACACTAAGCCAAGGAAAGACAGGAGATGGGGAATGATACTCTAGCGGGGAGCCATGCTTGGGGAGCAGTGGGACCATTTTGACCTAACCTAGAAGGTAAAAAATGTCATAGGAGGCAAGCAGATGTCTTCTGGCTGAGAGATCAAAGCTGTTGCATTTGGAATGTTGTCATGAACCATTTAAAAGGCAGCCATCCTCTAAATGGATGTGCAGGAATCAGTGGAGTATGTTTGCAAAAAGTGCTTGGGTGGAAATAACCAAAACCATGCAAATATGGCAGCTTTTAGTCTCTTCGCTGGGATATTAATAATGGGTGGGGTGAGGATTGAGGCCAAAGGGATCTGAGGATTATAGGAAATGAGTCCCCAGGGCTTCCAAGTGGAACCTGGAGTGTCGTATTTTGGATATGGCTACCATATTCGGAAGGGTAATTCTTCCTCAATACCAATTCTGTCCACAGATCAAAGGATGGATGAGGCTTCATGCCAAAAGAGTAGCCCATAAAATGCTTTATTAAGCAGGGAGAAATGGGCTTTGGCAAGAACACACTCTCACCCACACTGGAAAAGTGATCGAGGTAAAGAAGCCTGTAAAAATCTCTAGAAGCCACATGGGAGGACATCTTTCAAGTAGGAGGAAAAGAAAGTACGGCCATCATGGTAGCAACCATAATCAAGTGACATGTTCAGCAATGAGAGTTGGTGACACTAGCCCATTTCCTCAGGGAAAGTGGGTTGTGGTTTGGGAAGTCTTGGCCTTTCTGAGGCCTCTTTCTAAACAGTGGTGCTGGTGATGGATTTGGAGCACTGATGGCCTGGTAGGAGTGTCTTGATTCAGGAACAACCCAGGGAGTGTGGGCAGGGTTCTGAAGGAGACTTTCCAGCGTTTGCCTCACCAGTTCTCTCTCCTCTCTCATCTGTTCTTGTTTTCCACACAACTTAAAACAACTTTCTCCTAAAGTATAAGCGATGGATTTGGGGATGTCACCAGTTTCAGGTCAGAGAAGCTTAATGATTTCAGTTGGTCTTAGGTGTGTCTGAATGGTGGATGAGCTGATACCTACTAGAGAATTTGTTGCTGCCGTCAAGGTGGATCCAACTCGTAGCAACTCTATGTACAGCTGAGTGAAACACTACCCAGCACTGTGCCATGCATATAATCATTTTATGTTTGAGCCCACTGTTGTAGTCACTATGTTTCTTCTCATTTTGAGTCATGCTGCATCAGCAAAAGTAGGTCCCAGGGACTTTACTCCATTTTCATCAATAAGTTCAACTCTACTTTGAGGAGACAACTCTTCCCTGGTCATTTCTTGAATGCCTTCAAGCTTGGGGGCTCATTTGCTGGCACTGTATTTGACAGTGCTTCTCTGTCATTCATAGGGTTTTCAATGGCTAATTGTTTTGGGAGTAGGCTAGCAAGTCCTTCTCCCTAGTCTGTCTTAGTCTGGAAACTCAGCTGAATTCTGTGTACCATGGGCAGCCCTGCTGGTATCTAAAATACCAGTGGCATAGCTTTCAGTATCACAGCAATACCCAAGCCCTCACAGCACAACAAGCTGACAGACACATGGGGTACCAGAGTACAGAAACATGGAAAACACTCAGAAGAACTGAGAATATAAGGGTGTGCAAGATGAGAATGCAGGAAACCAAAGAAGCAGAAGTGATTTTGAGAACAAAACTAAACAAAAAGTTGAGTTAAGAGAAAAGAAGGCCATCCCTTCTGCAGGGCAATGCCTTAGTTCTTTGGCCTGGTTTAGGAAGCCCCTCATGGTCTGCACCCACCTGTCTTATCTTGGTGTTCTTTTGCACCACCTCCTTATACCAGGCACTGCACACTTCTCCAGATGGACTCAGGAGGCTGAATCTAAGTTGATCCCAGTGATCCACACTTCCTATAGTCATATCCCTGTAGAACCTCCTCCTTTTGTGTGTGGGCTGGCGTAGCAACTTGCTTCTAACTCCACAGTGTGACAAAGGTGATCACTGTCATGACTAAGTTATAAGAGATGCCACTTCCATGATTAGATTACAAGACATGGTAGCTTCTGTCTTGTTAGCAGACTCTCCATTGCCTATTCGCTTGTGTGCTTTGATGAAGCTGGAGAGAACCACTTGGCAGGGGCCTGAAGGTGGCTTTTGGTCAACAGATAACTAGGAACTAAATCCCTCAGTACCACAACCTTTGAAGAACTGAAATCTGCTAACAACCACATAAGCCTGGAGATGGATCCTCCCCTTGAGCCTTCAGAGGAGACTCTATCCATGGCCAGTGCTTCATTGCCAGCCTGAAGTAGATCTAGCCAAGTTATTCCCAGATGGCTGCTCCACAGACACCATGATGTAATAAATGGGGGCTGTTTTAAGCTACTAAATTTATGGGTAATCTACCAGGCAACAGTAGACACGGACATAGACTTTTTGAAATTTTGGGGATCCACACCTTCACATACGGTCCTCCTGATGTAGTGGGAAGCCCTTCTCTGCCTTCTTCTTGCCAGCTTGGCCAACCTCCACTGACCACCAAGACAAAGCTCAAACTTGATGTTGTCAGTGAGACCCACTTTACCTTCCCCATCACCCTGCCTTCACTTAGACTTGACCTCTCTTCTATTTGGCTCACCTGAATGTGCCATAAACTTTCATCATAGCATCTAAACCTATAGTACAATCTTTTCTTTTTTTCCCATATCTCCATAAACATTGGGCTGGAGTTTCACTCAGTTCTTAGAGTGCTGCTCTGCACTCTCTGAGGCCCTAGGTTTGATCCCCAGTACTGCAAGAATGTCTCCCAGGAGCTGCAGCTGCCTAGGTGATCAACTCTGCCCTCAGCCGACTGTCCAGGGACAAGCGTGTTGGTGGACTAGTGAGGCCTTTTGGAAAACCCCACTGGTTGCTAGATAGTCTGAGAATTCCACCTCCTATTCTCTTACTCAGAGCTGCTGCCTGCAATGACAGTGGTACATTCCGCCCCAGTCCTGAGTCCCTTCCTGCTCCTCCAGCCTGTGTCTGTTCCCCACCCCCTACCTGCCCACAATGAGCACAATGGCCATTTCTGTGCCTGGACACAGGGGAGGCTGCTTCTGGGTTTTAGCTTAAGAACAGAGGCAATTTTCTATTTTTAGCCTTGCCTGGGAAAGTCCGAGGGAACAAGGAGTAGATGGATCAGCCAGAAATCTTTTCTGGGGCAGCTGCCATCTCAGCTAATGTGGAGCAAAAGAGTGGAGAAGGGAGGTAGAGATGTCATATACACTCCATTAAACACACAAGGCCTTCTTTGGAATGCCCTGGTGATTGGGGACACTGGAGAATTAGATCTTTCTCAGCAGGAGACATTCTCTGCTTGATGTAGGCAATGGAAGGACAAGGAAGGACAAGGAGGTGTGGAGGAGAGACTGGTCATCCCCTGAGGACAAGGAGTAAGGTCAGCAATGGAGGGGAGAGCTGGGCATCCACGGGGGTACTGGGGGAGCTGTGTATGGCACGGAATGGGACAGGATGTGGCCCTGTGAATAGCATGGGTCCAGCTACAGGTGAGGGAAGGAAGCCCAATATGATGGGGAGAATGTGGAGGCAGGAGGATAGAGGAAGGCTAACGACTGTCTCCATCAAAGAGTAAGAGGAATAGCTGGAGCCCAGAGAGGTGGCCCCCCACATGTTTGTCAGCTTGTTATGCTGTGGGGGCTTGCCTGCTGCTGTGATGATGAAAGCCATGCCACTGGTATTTCAGATACCAGCAGGGCCACCCATGATCGACAGGTTTCAGCTGAACTTCCAGGCTAAGATGGATGAGGGAGAAGGACCCGGAAGCTCACTCCTGAAAAAATAAGCCATTGAAAACCTCCTGGATAGCAGAGAAGCACTGTCAAATATAGTATTAGATAATGAGCCTTGGAGGCTGGAAGGCATTCAAGAAATGACTGGGGAAGAGCTGCCTCCTCAAAGTAGAGCTGAGCTTAATGATGGGAATGGAGTAAAGCCCCTGGGATCTCCTTTTGCTGATGTAGCATGACTCAAAATGAGAAGATACTCACTGTCTGCTGCAGTGAGCTCAAACATAAAAAGATCATGTGCATGACACACTGTTGGGTAGTGTTTTGTTCTGTTGTACATAGGGTCACTATGGATGAGATCCGACTCAATGGCACCTACAACAGGGAGATGGCAGGGCATCAGAAGGAGAGCAGGGGAGGGTTGTGTGTCTTAGGTGGTTGGTGCAGGAAGTCTGGAGGCAGGAATGGGCTGCAGTGTCTACAATAAAATCAGGGGAAAGACTAAGCCTGCGAGGAAATGTGGGACCCTGGAGGGGTGACATGCTGTGTGAGAGAGAGCACAGGCCTCTGGCAACCCTGGGGTCAAATGCCCCTGGGATTCTTCTTAGCGGAGTTGGCTTGGGCACATTGCAGGGTCTCCGGACCTTGGCTCCTAGCCATGTGCTGGAGGGTGAAGGCACCTGTCTGCAGCTGTATTTACCAGCATGGCTCCTAGGGAGCATTGAGCTCTATGGGAACATTACTATGTCCTGTGATGGAGAAGACACTCCAGGACATGGATGGCTGGGAAGGGTTGGGGGCTGTTCAGAGCACATCATGCCCCCCTTCTTGGCCCCTCAAATCATCAAGGGTGATGTGATGGGGTCTTTTTGCGAACTAGAGGAAGGGCTCGGCATTGTGTAGAGGCAAAGGCAGTGCCTCAGGCAACCTAGGATGGGGCTCAGCTGATTCCATGTGATGGCAACGAAGGGGTTAATTGGCCCCTTCATGGGGCACTTGTGAGGAAAGGTGAACACCAAGCACTGAGTTGGGTGTGAGTAAATCATAGTTACTCACTAGCTGGGGCAAGCGGCCCCCAGGATTGCAGGAGACTCCATTGTCCCAGCTTCAAGGAGGGGCTGTGGGCACCAGTGGGAGGCCAAAGCCCAGATGCTCACCTGGGCCAGGTGGGGCGAGTCGACCCAAGGACGACCCGGTGCTGAGGTTGTCTAATCGGGGCCCAGGGCGGGGCACAGAGCTGGTGGGACTTCATTATTAGTAGCAGCAATGTGGCCATATACGGTGCTGCTAGTCTTTCTTGAATTTGCTGGATTGGGAAAAGAATTATGAAGACTCAAGAATGATTTAATTGTTCATGTGTTGAAGCTAAATCTAAGGGTTTAAATAAAAAGCTCAGAGCTGGGTGCTGTGGCTTATTCCTATAATCCCAGCGACTTGGGAGGTGGGAGGCGGAGGCAGGAGGATTGCAAGTTCAAAGCCTCTGGCTTTGAACTTATTGGAGGGACAACAGCAGATTGTTATTTTTCCCTTTTGTTGATTAAAAGCTCTTGCTTCCAAGTTTTTAATTTACCTGTGTCCTTTCTTTCCTTCTGTCCTTTCTCTTCCTTCATTTCCCTTCCCTTCCTTCCCTTCCTTTCCTTTTTTGAGACAAGGTCTCACCATGTAGCCCAAGGCTGGCCTAAAACTTGATCCTCTTGCCTCAGCCTCTGGAGTGCTAGGATGACGCATGTGTGCCACTAAACTGGGCCTGTCTGGTTTCTTTTAACACAGCAGTGGGACAATATAAAATACTGGGACATAAACTTAAGGGAAAACTCCAGAAGTAATAATCCATGTCCCATGTTCATAGTATGGCTGACTCCCCAAAGGTGACTCACAGAAGCGTGAGATTTTTCCTCTCCACTCGTCAATGTTTGAAACTTTTCCCTTTGATACGTATCTGACATAGAAAATGATACTCACTGACCTCTCACAGCTTTCTCTCTTCTTTAGAGTAAATAGATACACCCCAAACACAATTCCCTCCCTCCAAGCACATTTGGAAAGTCTGCAGCCTTCTTGGCAGAGCTGGGATGGTGTCACACACAGCCCTTTCCTGTACATGTTCCTTCAGTCAGGAGTGTTATCTTCTTCCCAGCATGCAGCATGAGGCCCCGGATCACCAACACTCAGAAGCACAGGCTTTGAATTCATGAGGTGGGTGGTGGCTCCTCCTTGGGTGTGAAACAGTGAGCATCTCTTTTTAGTGAAAAAGCCCCTGGCAGGGTTGGAAGCCATTCCCAGCAGGCACTCTTCACTCTGCTGAGCACTTTTGGGGGGAGGCATGATTTATTTATTTATGTACTTATTTGTTTTGGTTTTGTGAGACAGGGTCTTGTTGTGTAGCCCAGGCTGGCCTTGAACTCACAGTCCTCCTACCTCAGCCTCCCTAATGCGACATTATAGGTGTGCACCATCTGACCTGCTTTGGGCCACAGTTTTGATGGGAATAATGCAGGAGAGAATGTTTGGGGTGGAGTGTGCCAAGGTGTCGCCATTTCTAGCAGCAGGCTTGCTTCTGTCGTGAGATTTAGGAACAGTGTCTGCGCAGGTCAGGTTCCCTTGATGGAGACTCCGAGACGAGACCTCTTGTGCTGAGGACTTTTGTATGAGTGCTCCCAGGAAACCCAGCAGGGGTGTGCGGTGTAAGACAGGCAAGGGAGGGAACAAGCAAAGAGGTGACACGGAGCAAAGTCCTGCAGCAGAGCTCTGGGGACAGGAAGGGCACCCTGCTGAGTCCTCCTGCTTGGGGGCCAAGACATGGACCTTTCCCCCCTGCACATGTGCCTGGCTCAGGACCGCCCTGGGAAGCTGGAAATTCCCAGTGCAGCCTGTGTACGGGTGCAGCGGCCCTGCCATCCGAGGGCAGCCACTGCAGGCAGCGGTGCCAGTGTGCTGAGCGAAAGTGCTAGGCAGCAGTCGCTGGAGGCAGGTGCCCAGCAATCCCCAGGCTTTCCCAATGACAAGACAGCCTGGGCCTCTTTGTTCCTCTTGTGTCTCTTTGTGTCTCCAGAAGTGTCTCATTTGCTTTCAGATATGAACAGACACTGTTCCTAGTTATGCACAGATGAAGAGCTTGCCGACCCAAAGCAGGAGCCAGCTCTGTCTCATGCTGCTGTCTCGTTACTACAAGAGGATTCAAGGGGGCTTGGGCTGGCTGGGGTTTTCGCTATCCTTCTTCAAGAGAATCCAGCTACATTGGGATGCAGTGACCCTGGCTCTCATTCCAGAAGTTGCCCTGAGGACTTTTTTTTTTTTTCGGTACTGGGGTGCTAAAGCCAGGGCCTGGTGCAGACTTTGCAGGTCCTCTACCACTGAGCTGTACCCAGAGTCTTGCTAAGTCACACAGGCTGCCTCTGGCCTTGAACCTGCGATCCTCCTGCCCCCACCTCCTGAGTCACTGGGATTACAAGTGTGCGCCACCACACCCGGCCTGAGGACATTTGTGCCAACACTCAACAGGCTCGTGCCCCCTCACCTTCTAGGTTTCCAATGAAATGTCCTTCCCCTGGGAAGCATCCCTGGCCCCAGTCTGGGCGGCATCCCATGTACTCATTCCCCTAGCATCACGGCCCCTGGGCCCCTGACACCTCCCCAACTGCATCATCATCACCTGTTTGCTTGAGTTCCACCTCCACGAAGCTCTCCTCCATGAGAGTCCTCGCCTTCGCGTCCTCCCTGGTCATCCCCGGCCCTGTTCGGTCTCCTCTTTGAGCGCAGCACTCAAGGTGCTTCACGATCCGCTCTTGCTCACCTCTCTACTTCCATTTCTAGCCACCGTTCCAGCTATGAACGCATCCGGCAAACCGTATGAGCACCTACTGTGTGCCTACCACTGTTTCTGGGATATGAATGTTACTCCTGCCTCAGCAGAGCTTGCCGTCCAGGGTGGAGCACACACAGGGCTGACAGTGTAGTTAGGGAGGTGTTGGGTACCCGGTGCAGTGATGCTAGGGGAATGAGTACATGCGATGCCGCCCAGACTGGGCCAGGATGCATCCCAGGGGAAGCGCATTTCATTGGAAACCTAGAAGGTGAGGTGGCACGAGCCAGTATGTGCCAAGGCTGAAGCAAGCAAGAAAAACCACAACTGTATTTGGAGGGTGAGCCGGGAAGAGGCAGAGTTGGGGCTGGAGAGGCCTTCTGAGCAGCTAAGTAGGACGACCAACCTCTAGGGGGTCTCTGCATGATCACAGCTCCCTCACCTCTGGGCCCCCTTCTCTGACGTTCCCTCTGTCCAGAGTCCTCTTGCTACTGTCCTCACCCAGGGCTAGGCATTGGTCCTGTTCCAATGCTCATGAAGTTGCAGCAAATGACACATCTGTGTCATTTGCATCACACACACTGGGATTGCCTGAGTTCTCCGTGTCTCTCCAGCCCGGGCTACGCGCAAGCTGAGGGCAGGCCTGTCCTTTCCCACCCAGCATCTAATGCAGAGCCTAGCCAAAGAGGTCAGTGGGGTAATGAGGTTTGGGGCCAGCTGCAGGTGGCTGACAAGAAGGGAAACCAGAAGAAAATGCAAAGGCAGAGGGGACAGGGAATCAAGAGATGGTGAAAAAAAAAAAAAAAAAAGATAAAAATGAATGGGAAATTTTGCCCAGATTTTTCTTAGGGAAAGGAAACAAAAGTGCAAATCTTACTATATATGAAAAGAACCACAGCAAATCACCTTTAGAACTAAAGAACATAGCAGAGAAATCTAAATGCACAAAAGAAGCAGTGGCGAGTCAAGGTAAGAGGCCCTTAAGCGCAGGGCTGAGTAATGTGGCAACTTGGGTCTCTGCCCATCTGTTAAGAGTGTGGCTCTGAATCCTCCAAGCAATCAAAGTGGTCAGTACCCACTGCAAAACTGTGGTTTGCATTTATGGCTTTAATTAAATTGAATTAACTATAATAACCAGGGCTTCTGTTTGCCTTTCTTTCTGGGTCAAAATGGCCTCTTTCAGCTGTCAACCACCACGTCTCTGAGCTGAAAACCAGGGTTGTGTGCATTTGGGCTCCGTTTTTCTTTTACTAAAAGGGGAGTCTGATCTTTTGAGAACTGAATTGGAGTAATAGGAATGGAAATGAGTTCCTAGGCAGTCTTGAGACTCTAATATCATCATTTCTTCTTATCTGCAACCCCAAGGCATTGGCTACCGTTCCGGGCCAAGTGCAATGCTAGAAAGTCTGGCTCAGAATCAGGAGACACGGACCTGAAGTCCAACACTATCCTTTCCTGGCTTTAAGATCTTGAGCCAAAAAAACTAGAGACCAATCCTTAATCCATAAAATGGGAGTGATGATGATACCTACTTTTTGGATTATTTGAGGATTAAATGTTGCACACAAATAGGGTAAGTGAATCCCAGGTGTTCCACAAATGCTTTATAGATGTTGCCAGTGACATCTGTGGGAAGGCTCACAAAGTCCCTCTTGTCTTCAAAGGGGTGAAGGCAACATTCCATTTCTCAGGAAGGTGAACCTGTCTCTCCCCATTGACCTCTCAGTGACTGACTTTGCCATCAATATCCAAAGACTTGCCTGTTTTCCCCGGGGTCATAAGGGGCCTTGTAAGCAGAGATGCTCTGGTTCCAGGACTCGCTGGTGTCATTCTGTGGCTGAGCTGACGTTGTTGCCCTTCAGTGTGGCTTTCCAGAGTCACTTCTGCTTCTACCATGATGAGGATCTGCCTCTCTGGGCCCCTGGAGTCTATTCTCCCCCAAGGTCACCTTCAGGGTTTTATCTGCAGCTTACATAGCACCTGCTATGATTTTCCTCCTTAGTACCACACCCTCCAGTGAAATCAGCCACAATCCAAAAGCTTCAGACCTCACTGCTGGTGCAGATCCTCAGTCCCTGTCCACATCCAAAACCCCTAATGCCCCAAACACTGCAAGCTTTCTTATAACTCATTCGGTGCCCACATCTAAACTAGTATAGTCTTCATTTGGCCATTTAGGGTCCAACAGTGAAGATGTGCTATTGCATTTGCTTACAGTGTGCTGCCCAAGACTCCCAGACACCACTGGGGAGTTGCACAATATAAAGCATACACTGAACTCTGGGCCCAGAATGGCTGAGTTCAAATCCTAGCTCTATCAATTAACCGCTGTGTGACTTTGGGTAAGTTACTTAACTTCTCTGTGCTTCTGTTTATTTATCTGTAAAACAGGGGTAATAATAGTGCTTACTTCTCAGGGTTGCTGTGAAGATGAGTTAATGTATGCTAAGTATATACCAGGCACATGTTAGTGCTCACTATGATTATTGTTTCATCTGACCTATGTGGAGTTAACCTAGCACTAAAAAATCTCATTATATTTTAATTGAATTAGATTAAGCTCTAAGATCAGATCACTTTCTTTATATACGTGTGTACAAGGCCACAGTTGTGACAGGGACAACTTCTAACAAGAGTTCCTCTTACCCTTGGGCAACAATGTCTCTCATGGGTATAGAGGGTGGTTGCATGCAAAATCCAAGGGCTCCCCAATGTCCTAATATGATAAAATGAAAAATCAGGAAATCACACTTACTGACCAATTCCAAAGGAAATTCATTTCACTTTATCAAATTGTTAATAAGTGCTTGGTGTGTCAGCTCTGGCCCTAACAGCAACAACAACAATGTTGTCAGCTCTGGAAGAATAATGGTGGGAGGGTCAAAAGGGTTAAAATTTTATTTTTAATGCTTTAAATAACTTCTTCTAGATACAAACCTGCTTGGTGGAAAGGAAAAAAAAAACATGCAAATGGTTCATTTTGCAAAAGAACAACAGGAAGCCTCAGTCGGCTATGTTTTCCATGAACTTTAGAGTGCTTAAGGTCAAGGTGCAGGACTAGATGGGAACTGGAGTTGACACTGAGCTTGTGACCCCATGGAGGGGAAGATGACATATTTCTGCCCGCTTGGGACAAGCTGTACGTCTCCCTCCCCTCTGGCCAGGCTGGTCCCAGAAACTTTTTTTCCTGAGCCCTTTGGAAGACTCATCATGAGCTCTGCCTAGGGACTCAGCCTCCACATTGGAGACAGCTCAGCCTGAGGAGAAAGTTTGGAGGATTACATTACATTGTATTAGTTATATTAGATCCAGAGAAGGAAAGCCCTTGCAAGTGACAGAAGGCCATCCTTTCTTGATACACAGAAGTTATATTATGATCCCTGGAAAGAAAAACCACAAAAAAAAAAAAAAAAAAAAGAAAGAAAAAGGAAGATCAACATTTGTTCTGTCTCAAATATTCAAGGAGGCACAAGGCAATGATCTACGGTAATTTTTGCTTCTCATGGGACTGACTCTTAACAGATTTACAGTTCTTAAGGACTTTCTGGATGGCGACTTGAGCCAGTGGCACTTGGGGTCACGGTGGCTGGAGCTTCCCATCCCTGATGGGCAGCCAGACAGAGGGAGCGTGTGCTGTGGTTCAGCCCATGGCCTGGAGCCAGCAGACCAGCATTCAAATGCAGCTCGGACACTTCCTGTGTGGGGCGTGGGGTGAGGAATTTATCTTCTCTGCCTGCCTCAGTTCCTTAGCTGGAAAATGGGGATGATCATATTTACTTCCCAGGGTTGCTGTGAGGATTAAATGGGTGAAGATGTGTGCACTGCCTACATGTTATACATTACTGTGCTTCCTCCTTGTTGTACAACCAGGGGAGAGTTATTAGCCTCTTGTGGTCTTCATGCTGTCCTAAAAAAAATTGGGTAAAAATACTTATCTTGGGGTCATTGTAAATTATACATGGAATGGTGTACAAACTGATATGTATTGAATTGGGTTCTGTAAATGGCAGACTTATGAGTACAGCTGTCCCTCAGTGTACAATGGGGAGTGGTTCTAGAACCCCCTGGACATCCCAAAATCAGTGGACCTCTGGTCTTCTATATAAAATGGCAAAGGATTTGCATATACCCTACACACATCCTCCTGCATACTTTGTTTGTTTATTTATTTGGGTACTTGGGGGTTGAACCCAGGGTCTCGTACATGCTTTGTAAGCACTCTACCATTAGGCTGCACCTTCAGTCCATTTTGAAATGTTTTTATCTTGAGGCAGGGTCTCTCTAAGTTATGTAGGCTGCCTCTGGTCTTGAACCTGCGATCCTCCTGCTTCTGCCTCCCAAGTTTCTGGGATCATAGGTGTGCGCCACTGCACCTGGCTCCTCCTGCATATTTAAAATCATCTCTAGATAATACCAAACACCATGTAAATGCCATGCAAATAGTTGTTTTGCTGTATTGTTTAGGGCATAAATACAAGAAAAAATCTGTACATGTTCAGTAGACACATTTTTTTCTGAATATCAGAATTTTTGATCCATCATAAGGTTTTTTGGGGGGAGGAAATATAATACACTTTCTTAGATTCTCCATGATGTCTTTTTAAAGGTAAATTTGATAACACTTCTCTGCTTCCTGGAGAAGACAAGGTTTAGAGGGCCATGAGGCAGTGGTGACTACAGCAGGCAACCCTCTCGTCTGTAGACAAAACTGGACAACGCCGTGGACGGAAGCATTTAGAAAGCTGCACGCAGTACCAGGTTATGTCGTAAGTGTATAATGATTCACTTCCACCTCATAGGACTCTAATGAGCTAGACCTGCAATCATTCCCATTTTGCAGGTCATGAAACTGGTCCTGTGAGGTTATGTAGAAGTTGGACTTAACTGGAGTCATCTGATTCCAGAGCCTGGATCTGAGCATGTGGCATTGGCCTTGGATAGCAGCCTTCCAGGGAAAGAGGAGGCGGGGAACACGCAGGGTAAGAGGAGAGGTTGGCTGGAGCGCCCTGAGCACCACCTTCAATTCAAAACAATTTCTTCAAGGAAACGCAGGTCTAATTATTCTTCGTCACCAAAACAGCTGCAAGTCCCTTGTCCTGCATGTCCTCCTAGTCATCCTTTTCCACTTCCTCTCTCCCCTCCCCTGGGATGTCTCATGAATACCGACATAGACAAATGAGGTCAGAAAACTCCAGTGACCGCACACAGTGTCCTTCTCTGTGGGTCACTGGCTCATAAGGTCAGCACAACAAACGCATCCCGCTGCAAGGATTGCCCCTGGGAAGCTGGGGGAGGAGCAGGCTTGTGCTTGTGCGTCTTCAGACTCCTGCCTGATCCGAGGCCAGGCTGGGAAGGAGGCTGATTGGAGAGAGAACCCTGGGGGAGGGCCAGAGTGAGGTGGAGGAATTGACCTTGAGTGAAGAAGTTATGTTTGGACATTTCAGAAGATCACGCAGGAGATCAGGCAGGAGGTTGTTAATTGGAATGAGTTTTTGCACCTGGAACACTTCATAATCACAGAACCCCTTGTTACCTTGACTTGGTAACAATTAGAGTTCGAATCAATTAACTTTCCACTCATTATTTTTAAAACTACAAATGTCAGAAACATAATCCTTACTGTTGTTACTGTTTTGAGGGATGTGGGGACAGGGAGAGGAGCCAGCCTCTGAATCACTCACACAGAGTACATTCTGTGGTGTACCCTGAAGAGCTTATGTTCTTTTTCCCAATCAGAGATGCGTTAAGAATCATACTGTAAATGTGTGTAGCCCTGAGTTTATAAATTATTTTACATACCTTTTCAGGAAATGAGAAGTCATTTTGTTTCAGATTATAAACTCTCTCGAAATAAAAATCTAATTATTTCTTTCTAGACATAGCTTTCCCAGGCAGCAACTCCAACATGGGGCTTTTTTTGGTTTGTTTTGGCACTATTTAGAGATTCTGTGGATCTTAAGAAAAGAAAGTCACTTATGGTAGGTGGCTGAAAGGGAAGCTTAGAAAGAAGACTTGTTTGGAAGATCTGTGTACCGTATTGTGGAAATGAGAGTTTTAGTTCTTAGAGAAGGGAGGATTTATGTATTTATGTTTCCTCCATAAGAAAAATGACCCAAGCACTTTCTTTTACCCAGCGCTAACTGTAATTAATTACTTTTGTTACTAAAGAAATAAACAAACAATCTCTGAGGAGTACTAAAGGTAAAGTCCACTGAGTTCCTGTGTTTGGGGTCACCTGAAAAATTTTTTTGGGGGGTGTCTCTCTAGAGCTGCACTTCAGCTCTTTCCTAGTTATGAAGGTGTGCGTGTGTGCTCACACAGGAGACAAATCAGACAGGTTTAGAACCATGGGACGTTATACCTGAAAAGACCCAGGGAACCTCCTAACCGCGGGGGCCCCCTTTTACAGTTGAGAAAATGAGGGCGCAGAGACTTGCACAGCTTCATCCAGCGGGAGAGGACCAGGGTCCTCGGAGTCGCCTGCGACCTGGGGCTTGCAAGTCTCCAACCCTCCCCGGGGAGGGAGACGACCCTCCTCTTTCAGAGCTGTGCACTGCGAGGCAAACGACCCCTGCCGCCCCCTCCGTGCCGCGCGCCCGCCGCCCCTCGCAGCAAGCCCCGGGTCCAGGCGCCCGAGCACCTCCGCGGCCGCCCCTCGGCGCGCACCCCGGCCGGCGGGCGCGCCTGGCCGCCAGCGTCTCGGGCGCGCGGCGTCGCCGGCCCGGCCCCGTCTCCGCGCCCGGCTCCGGCGGGGCGGCTCCGCCGCGCCGCGCCAGGCTCGCGGGGGTCAAGTCCAGGTTGCGGCGCAGGAAGGCGGCGGGGGAGGGGCGGCGGCCGCGCCCCCACCGCGGCCTCCCCGCGCCCCGCGCGGAATGTTGGGCCGGTTCCACGGCGTGGTATGTCTGTGTAAACATCATTAGCCTCCGCGCCGACACGTCGTGCATTGCTAATTTCGCTGCACAAACTGCGGCCTCCCGGCATTCGTGGGGCGCAGGGAGCCCTGGACTCCCTGCCCTAACGCGGCATTCCTGGGCTCCCCGCTGCCCGGGAGGAGTGCGGGGGGGATTCCGACCACACCTCATTTGTAACGCTATCTCCGGCTCAGGGTGAACCTTTCCTTCTCACCTGGACCTGGCAGAACTGTCTTCATAGTGAGGTTTACGTTTCATCTCCCCGCATGGAGGAGAGAGGGGAGCCCCTGTCCACTCTGGGCTTTCCGCCACAGTCCTGGACAGGCAGGGACGGCGGGGGCCACTCAGTCTCCTGGGACGGGTGTCTTTGCCCCTCAGCCCTCTGTTTGATGGTGTCCTCAACCCATGTCCCACCTTCACCCCCCCACAGCCTCTGTGGTCCTGCCCCTGTGTCCTGCTTCGCTCATTTTGCAGAGCTCAAGCCTCATCCAGCATCTTCCCAAACACAGGAGCCTTAAAAAAAAAAAAAAAAAAAAAAATCAGTATCAGCAGCCAAAAAGTCTGTTTCCTTCATGCTGGTAGAAAGGGGGATTACTCTCCTCACTTGGGAGTATGTATTTTGAGCTGATCATACAGAAGACAAAGATAAAAATCTCTCAGAGCCTATGGCAGTTTTTGACTTTAAACATGAGGCGAGTTAACAAGGAAAGCAGCAATAAATTCAGCCCAGGGCATGACCCAGCACTAAATTGTCTCTTACAGTGTCCAGATTTCTGGCCAAGTTGTCAATTTGATGCCCCTCTTCTCCACTGGCCTCCTCGGTTCCCTTTTAGGTTGTGTTGTTTTTGGTGGTTCACTTTGGTTTTACTGCCAAGTTATCTCTTCTCAACCCCCGCCCCCATTTTCTGACACTGTTTTCCAAGTTCCTTAGGCAGGACCAGAATAACACACCCACCACCCTGCTTCTCTGCTGAATCCCTCAAGTTGCTTCCGGAGTAGAAATTTTGAAGCAACCTTGTGTCAGAGCGTTTCATTCAAACCCGCCTCCCCACCCCCACCCCGGCCCCAACCCAGGCTGATGAAAGATGGAAGGGCTTGGAATTTGCTAGAAATGAGAACATGGAGAAGGCTGTTGGAACCGAGGCAACCATGTTCGTTTTTGTCCTCTGCACAAGGTTATTTTCTATCCTTCACACTCTGTATGAGAACATCCCATTAAGAACATGTGTTCCCCACGGGGTTTGAGCAGAACTGATGAGGATTCACCAAGAGGCCTGTGCCTGAATAGTCCAGAGAGGGATTACACTATGTTAGATGGATAGGCAGATCAGAGGGTTAAAGTTATCCCAAAGATTCTTTCTGCAGTATAATAGTTACTTTGCTACAAAGGTCAGAGGTAAACTGGTGGTTTTAGGGTCTTCAGCTGTCTATTCAGACAGCTACACAAGAAGCCAGTGTTAAGCATTGTGTTATCTTCCTGCTTTATCAGATTCAGAAGGAATCATGATACTGTTACTTAAACACCCCACAATGTTTTCCTCTTGTTGTTCTGCAAAAGGAAGGAGATCAGATTACTCTCTCTGTTCAGCCCATGGAATAAGTGCTTCATGGAATAAGTGGTCTGGGAGGCAGAGGTCCAGGGCATCACACTGTGGATTCTAACTGCCCACTAAATAGTGTTGCAGATTACATGAGGTAAGAAATGAAAAGAAAGTGAGGATTATTTTAAGGACATGAAGTTCTCAAAGTACATCTCTGTTTAGTGCTTTTGCTCAAGCATAATAATGATGATGAGGAGGAGGATGATGATGATAACAACAATAACAATAATGTAACTGCCTACATTTAGGGAATCTTCACCATGGCTCACGTCCTATGCTAAATCCCTGCAAACATAATCTCATTTAGTCTTCATAAGACTTCAGTGAAGTGGGCCCCTGCCATTTCAATTTTATAGATCAGGAAATGAAGTCTGAAAGATGTGTGACTTGTCCAAGGCTACACAGCAAAGAAACATTTATACAAGTTTAGAGAACCACTTTTAACCCCTATTCTGCCTTCCCTCTTCTGCCTTCCATATGATTTCAGCCTTCCATATGATTTCCATATGATTTCCCTCTTCTGCCTTGATTTCATACTGAAGAGTCATTGGCAAAGTAAATCATGAAATGAAATGTTGTTGTTAGGTGTGGTTGAGTTGTGTCCTACTCATAGCAATCCTCATAGGGTTTTCAGTGGCTGTTTTGGGATTGCTTTGGGAGTGGATTGCCACGTTCTACCATTTTTGCAGTGCTAGGGATGGAAACCGGGTCCTCAGAGAATGCATAGCAGCACTCTACCAACTGAGCTAAATCCTAGCTCTTGAAATGAAATAGGACCTATTAAATGTCTGATTCTGAGAGTAGCTACCATTAACCATTATTGGTACAACTAATTTGAACTAAGCACTTAATCTCACAGCTGCCCCTCAAGGCAGGCAAGTAGTATCACCCTCAAGTCAGGGATAGGAGAGCAGAGGTCTCAAGATCATGTGGGGACAGAGTTAGTGTATGAACCCAGCTCTGCTTACTGCTGAGCCTGTGCTTTTAGCCTGGCTGTCACATGTGGTCCTCTGAGCTCTCTGGCTTGTGTGTGTGTATGTGTGTTTGTGTGACAGAGAAGACCTCTTGGGTGAATAGTAAGAAATGAAACCTTTTCTCTAATGACTGATCACCCTCCTTCAAATCATATCACGTGACTATAATTGCTGTGGTGGCCCTAAGAATGGAGAGAGCAGGGGTTTCTGGATACAGGAGGTCTGGGCTTATTTCTGAGGCCAGGTGAGGTTTGGAGGCAAAGAGCTAGACAGAAGCAGGCCTGGCCAGGAGGGATCAGTCTGGCTGACCTGGGATTTAGGTCAAGGACCATTGCTGAGCCTGGCCTCATGTCTGTTTGTCTTTGACCTCCCCCCCTGCCCACTCCACCCCGTGTGTAGCTCAAAGCCCAGTAAGGAAATGCTTATTAAATGTCAAGGTGAATTGAGTTGAATCAGCGGAGCCTTCACATCTGGCCTGAGACACCCTCTCCCCACTCTCTGCTCCCCTCCATCTTCTTTCTGTGCCCTGTGCCTTACCCACCTGCTTCCCTCTGCTCTGTCTGATCATCTTGGATTCATCAGTTCTTCACATAATTGAAAGATATTTTTAAACAGAGAAATGGTGAGGCTTATGGGCCACGTCCCTGCTAAGGATAGTGATGACAGTGAGGTATGTGAACACCCACATAACGTCTCTGTATGCCAGGCACTGTTCTAAGCACTTTTTGTGCATTAATTTGTTTAATCCACTATGATGTCAGCATGTGTATTATCCTTAGTTGAGGAAACGGAGCACAGGTCTGAAGTACACTGCTTAAGGTCACTCTGCAAATTTGGGACCCAGCCCTGATTTAATCCCAGGTGATCTGGCTTCAGTGTGTGCACTTTTAACCATTTCTCCCACAGGCCACTTACAAATAAATGAACATTGGCCCCACTGCCTCAAAGCCATGCACAACTACGATTTCGATATGTGTAGTTCTGATTTTCCCATCCAACAAGTCAAGTTCATTATTTCTAGTCTCAATCGGTTCTGAGACGTGCTGATTCTCCCTCCTTCCGTCACCCTCTTCCCTTTTATATTTCAGCTTTCTTGGAACTTTTTTTTTTAATTCTTCTTACTCTTAACTGTGACGGCACAGCACCAAGTTTAAGCATTAAAATGTCCTCTTTTGAAATCCCCTTTGGGACTAGCATGCAGCTCTAGATCCTGACCTTTTTCTAATTTTTCCCTGTACTAGGGTGTTGAACCCAGGGCCTCTCCCACCGAGCTGCACTCCTACTCTCTTTTTAATTTTTTATCTTGAGACAGGCTCTCACTAAGTTATGCAGGCTGCTCTGACCTTGAAACTGTGATCTTCCACCCTCTGCCTCCCCAGCCACTGGGATTAGAGGCTGGGTCTTGACATTTATGAAACAAGTTTTGGTAACATAGGTCCTATTCCAATTATTCCCCAGAGCACTGTTCAGGATATACAGCCATAGAGGAAAGTTCTGTCACACGCAGAGCTCACTTATTTTCATGTATTCTGGTCAGGGTCTTGCAGAAGCCCAGAGCAAATAAGTGCCCAGTTTGAACCTTTAAGTAACAGAGATTTGGTACATAAGGCAGTTTTACCACTTCAAACTGATTGTGCAGTGACAGGGAGATCTGACTGGTTCCTTCAAAAATGGAAACAGGAAATGACTACAAATGAAATTCTGATCTCCTGAACAGGAGTTAATATATCAAGCAGCTGTACTGAATGTGGCCATGAACCACTGTTCCTCTAAATGCACATAACGACACAGCTGGATTTGAACTTTCTGCATTTGCCTGCAAGCATTCTTGCAAATCTTGCCTCTCAGTGACGTTGATGAGCTGAACATTTTTAGGATCTGGGGACATTGTGCTAACATAGAGGCAAAGAACACAATAGAGGATTTACATGTAGCAGTGACTCAATGACCTAGGGAAAGAGGTGTGTCATTCTAATATAAGAAACGTCCTTGGGTAAGCGTAGGATGTTTCCTGTGCATTCCGTAAGACAAGGAAATGCTTAGCAGAAGCCTTATTAACATAGTAACTTTTCAAATGGTTTTTTAGACAAACTCTTGGTACATATCCCAGGCTGGCCTCGAACTTGCTATCCTCCTGCCTCAGCCTCCTGAGAGCTGGGCCTGCGCTACTATGTCTGGCCTGTGACATTATACCTCGCTACATAATGACTATCGGATATCCAGTCTAGTGTATTGGTGGATTAGTCAACATGAGAGTAGGATTTCATAGCTTTCTAAAGTCGTGGTCCTGGATTTATAATAAGAAGGCCTGGAGCATAGGCTCATTTAGGCAAACCAAGGAACTGTTTCCAGGAGCCTCAAAATTCTTTGGATAAATTCCATATGAAACAGAACCCAGGCCACTTCCTCAATGAGGGGAATCCTGCAAGTTTTGTATTTCTGCTAGTTCTAGAACTGAATATAGTACCTTGCTTCTCACTTTAAGCTGATGATCTCACTGTGCCCTTCACAGCAGCTCTGAGAAGTAGGTGGCCTGTAATCTCCCTGACGTCTATTCTGCAGATAACAACGCAGTCCCAGGCCGCAAAGGGGCTTAGTTCCAGCTTCAGAGTTGTCAGTGCTGAGAGCTGGGCCTGGGATCCAGGCCCTCTTGCTGCTGGGTTACACAACTTTGCCATATTCACACAACACAGCCTTCCAGGTGTGTCCAAACATTTAATGTGCAGTGTGTCTAAGAATGATGGGGATCCTGGGAGTATCTGAATATTGAGGTGCGGTGGTAATAGCGGGCTAGCCCCCTCACACCTGGAAATGATATTCTCCTGGCTCCCAGAAGCTCTGAGGATGAGGATAAAATTCGAAACGTGAGCACATGGCCTGTGGGAGCTGGCAAACAGGCCGAGTGGAGAGTTCAGGTCTGTTCACTCCCATTGCCATGTTCATTTAATTTGTCCCCATAGCTGTCTCTAAGTGAGGATAAGAACAATGATTCATGAGTTGCTAAAGACTGTGGAGGAAACTACTCTTATGTAAACACCATCGATGTGGAATAGCTGTAGAAAACCAATTATTCAAAGCTGACTTTTAGTGTGCTTTCCAACCAAATGTGCTGTCATTCTGCACTGTGGTTCTTCCCTTTATTTGAGCCTGCTTTCCTTCTTTCCTTCCTTCCTTTCTTCCTTCCTACCTTCCTGCCTTCCTCCCTTCCTTCCCTCTTTCCTTCTTTCCTTTCTCTCTTTGTGGTACTGGGGGATTGAACCCAGGGTGCTCCACCACTTAGCTACACCCTCAGCCCCCTTTTTATTTTGAGACAATGTCTCACGAAATTGCACAGGCTGCCTCTGGCTTCAAACTTGTGATCTTCCTACCTCAGCTTCCTGAATCACTGGGGTGTACAGGCGTGTGCCATGGCACACAGCGCTCTCTTTCTCTCTTTCTCTCTCTTTCTCTCTCTCTCTGCCCTCCCCTCCTCTATTTATTTTTACAAAGACTCAAATCTCAATGAGAAAGTACAGGTTGAAAGTGGGCATGGTGGTGCACACCTGTAATCCCAGCAATTCTGGAGGCAAAGACAGGAGGTTCGAAAATTCAAGGTCAGAGGCAGCCTGTATAACTTAGGGAGACACTGAATCAAAATAGAAAGTTAAAAAAATGGGTGGGTCGTGCAGCTCAGTGGTAGAGTGCTTGCAAATTGTGCATGAGGCCCAGTACCACAGGAAAAAATAAAAATAAAAAGTACAGATTGAGCATACTTAATCCAGAAATCTGAAATGAAAAATATTCCAAAATCTGAAAATTTTGAGCACTAAGATGACTCTAGAAGTGGAAAATTCTACACTTGACCTCATGTGATAAGTCACAGTCAAAATACAGGTGTGCTTAAGCTATTGTATGAAATACACACAAAGCAAAGTCTGTATGTATAATATACATATGAAACATAAATTAATTTTGTGTTTCCACTTGAGTCTCCTCTCTAAGACATCTCATAATGTATATGCAAACATTCTAAAATCTGAAAAAGAATCCAGAATCCATAACACTTTTGGTTGGAAGTGTTTCAGATAAGAGGTGATCAACCTGTAGAGGCAATGCTGGGAAAGTAAAGCCCTCAACTGCCATAGTCACTTTCACATTGAAACAAGTATGCAAATAATACATCTCATGCAAGAAAACATAGGCAAAGCAGGCAAGGAAAAGGAAGAAAAGAAAAACCCACAGAGAACCATCATTAACACCATTACCATCTTGATATCTTTATTTTCTCTTTTCTTTTTTTGAGACAGGGTCTTAATGCGTAGCCTAGGCCATCCCGGAATTTGCTATGTACACCAGGCTGGCCTTGAATATGTGTTGATCCTCCTGCCTCAGCTCCTGAGTGCTGAGATTATAGGTGTGCACCACCACCCTTGGCTTTCCGTTTTGCTATATTTTCTTAGTTAATAGTTTATGAAGAATTTTTATTATTAAAATAATTCTATTTAAAAATACACTATAATTCCATCTCCAAAGAAACCATATTTCTATTAATTAATACTTAAACATAGGTTTTATGTGATTGCAACAGAGAAGATATATACCTTAGAGCTCTACTTTTTCTTTTTTTCTTTTTTCTATTGCAGTGCCAGAGATTGAATCCAGGGTCTCGAACATGCTGAGCATGTGATCTACCACTGAAGTACATGCCCAGGCCTTCTTTTAAATTCTGCATAGCAGTTTAAACTAGTATACTACGTTATAACATACAAAGGACATTTTGGCATATTTTTTAGGGATCTTATTTAAGATTTTCCTCTTTGCTATGTATCTGTATAGTGATCATATTTATAACCTTTAATACCATGTATATTTCATTGAATTGGATAACCACAATAGGGTTAATTATTCTCTTCTTAGATTTTTATCTCTCCCATAGTGGACAAGGTCGGTGCCCCTTCAGATTCTTTTCCATGTTTTTGTGTTGGTAAAAATGTGAGTCATTTTGGATTTTTGGAAGGCTGGCCAGTAGAATCTATTAACATTTAAAATTCATATGCTTTTTCACCCAGAAGTCCCTTTTAGGAACTGGTGCTTTTATGTTTATGAGACAGATTTCCAGGGAGGAGATAGCTGGAAAATACATGGTGGAATTATCCATAGTAGCAAAACCAAAAGCAAAATAAAATCTCAGTGCAAAACAACAAAGACCTGGTGACAAAGTGGCCATGCCGTGATACAATACTACCATTCCATTAATGACAACGAAATGGAGTTAGACTAAGTGAGTTGAAAGGATTGCCATAAGGTTAGTAAGTGAGATAAATACAAGCAATTGTGCATAATGTACATGTTATTTCATTTATTGAAAACAGACAAGACAAAGTCAAACAAAACCAAAACCCAAATATTCTGTTTAATACAGATGGCCCAAATGAAAGTACATACTTATGCCCTGCCCACAGATTTAGTTTTTTAAGTAACTGGATATCCAAATGACAACATTATCTGTTTCTTTGTAGCAAAAAATATTGTCTACCTCTAATACTTTATGATAACAAACATTTTAAAAATGTGATCTGAAGATACCAATTTAGAATAGAAAGGTTATAGAAGATATTTATTTTGAATGCACAGAAGTAATTCTGTTCTTCACTAAGCAATGATTTTTACATTTTTAGTATGACTTTAAAATCAACATGATAGTTATTCCCAGGAGAAAATGAATTAATAAGATAAAGAGTGATTTTCCTGAAAATGATAAGGATAATAACTGACTTCTAAAGTTTTTTTTTTATGTTCCACATATTGGGGTAGTTGCTTTACATACATTACCTTATTTGCCACATTCTGAGAGGTATTATCATTCCCTCCATTTCACAGAAAAACCCACAAAGATGAATATTTACCAAAGGTCATGCAGCTTGTGAGGGATAAAGTCACACATGGAATTATTCTGGTTGACTTCAAAGACTGTCTTTTCAGTGTCTTTTTATAAAACAAACTTCTTCCCATCCACAGAATTATTGCAAACTTGAGGTACCATGCATAGAGTTAATTTTCTTCAGTTGAATCAGAATTGATATACATTTAAAGGGGCTGGGATTTAGCTCAGTTGGTAGAGCACCACTCTGCAGTCTCTGAGGTCCTGAGTTTGATTCCCAGCACCACAAAAATGGGAGAAGGGCGTGGCAACCCACTCCTGAGGCAATCCCGAAACAATCAGCCATTGAAAACCCTATAAGGGTCGCTATGAGTTGGACATGACTTGACAGCACCTAACAACAACAACAACATACATTTAAAAATTGGATATGTGTCCCTGAGGTCTAAATGTTGGCCCACTGATATAAAATTATACATAGAATGTGAATATAGAGTTTGCTGTTTCCTGGGTTAAGAAGAATTTTGAGGCCAATTTCAATTCTGAGTTTAGGAAGTGTTTTGGGACCAAGCACCTATGCTACACTTCTGAGCTAACTGTATTTGGTAGATTGACTATGTGGATATAGGAAAATATGTTAAAATGTTACATTAAAAAATGTTAAGAGAGCTGGGTGTGGTGGAGCATGCCTGTAATCCCAGTGACTCGGGAGGCAGAGGCAGGAGGATCTCAAGTTTGAGACCAGAGACCAGAGGCAGTCTGAGTAATTTAGTGAGACCCTGTTAAGAAAGTACTTTAAAATATATGTCCCTCTGGAAAGAAAGGGAAAGTGTTGGGATTCAAAAACAAAAGGGGGAGTGGGACCTTAGCAGGGAGAGCTGCAGCTGAGGCAGAGGTGTGTGGTGGTGTAGGTCTCAGGGCTGGGTATGGACAGCTTAACAAGTACGTATTGACAAGGATAGTGTTGAGGACTGGGATGGAGACCCTCAATTCGAGATCCTCAAAGGGCTGCTGATTTTTGAAGGGGGACCATACAAACAATATCTTTGAGTTAGACCAAAAACTAGGGTTTAGCAAAAGCAAAGATTACATTTCTCCACAGGGAACTTTCCATAAGCAAAGGTACATAAAACTCCTACTGAAAGACAACTTCTGCTGAGGATAAACTGAAATAAATTATGAACTCTGGAAGAATCAGCCCACTGTGATACAGTCACCAGATGGAATAAATGGAAACACTGGTACCCAAGAATATGAGATGTTTTTGTTATTGGTAGGTGCTGTCGAGTTGATGTCCGACTCATAGTAACCTTATGTACAATAGGCAAAACAGTATTGTCAGTGTTTCTCCGCTATTCATAGGGTTTCCAATGGTTGATTTGTTTCTTGGGAGTGAGCTGCTGGGTTCTTCTCCCAAGCCTACAGCACCTGGTGTTCCCAGGTAGTCTCCTATCCAAGTACCAACCAGGCCCAACCCTGTTTAGCTTCTGAGATCTGATGGGAACGGATGCCACAGTGGTATGGCAGGCATGAGAAGATAGAACAATCCAAAAGAGATATAAAATAGAAATGTTTAAATTGAATAGCAATAAATTATAGAAGTAGCAAGACAAGAAAGTGACATTATAAGAAAATGTGCAGATTTGAAAAACAATGAAGTAGAAATTTCAAAAATGAAAAGCATTTCTGGGTACCTTATGCATGCTAGGCAAGTGTCTCACCAGTGAGCTGCATCCCTAGTCCCTTTTTTATTTTTTATTTTGAGATAGGGTCTTGCTAAGTTCCATAGACTCCCTCTGGCCTCAAACTCATGATCCTCCTACTTCTGCCTCCCAGACAGCCAGAATTACAGGTGTGTGCCATAGTTCCTGACTTCCACTTTGATGTCTAGTAGATATCTCTGACTTAGTGCACTTCAAAGGAAATTTTATTAATTGCTCTGCTTTAAATTTCTTTTGTGTTGCTATCACAAAGTACTTGAGGGTAGATAGTTTGTAAAGAAAAGAGGTTTATTTAGTTCACAGTTCCAGAAATCCCAGAGGGAAGCATTGGCATCTGGTGAGGGCCTCATGATAACCCTTATAAAGTTTTCAATGGCTGATTGTTTCAGGATTGCTTTAGGAGTGGGCTACCAAGTCCTTCTCCCATTTTTGCAATGCTAAGATGGAATCCCAACCTGCAGCCATACCACTGTGGCTTCTGATCTTGTCAGATCTTAGAAGCTAAGCAAGGTCAGGCCTGGTTAGTATTTGGATGGGAGACTGCCCAGGGGTCCTGAGCAGAATATATAAATACAAATCACACACACACCAGATTGAAAACTATAGGTCATCAGATCGCCAACTAAAATATGAAGGAATCCTGAGGAGAAAGATTATCTGCAAGTGAATGATAATTTGATTGAGAACAGACTTCTCAAAAATAACACCAAAAGATGGTGAAATACCATTAAATTGTGGAAAGCAAAAAAATAAATAAATAAATAAAAATAAAAAAAAAATAGCCAACCTAGAGTGAGAACCCAGAAAATTATTTAAGAATCAAGGTGAAATGAAAATATTGCAAATAATAACTTTGAGCAGTTACCTAAAAACAGACATGCATTGCCTGCTTCAGTAATTTCTCCCCAGCATCAGACATTCTAAGATAAAACATTGCTAAGCTTATTTTCCATTATTTCAAATGGGGAAAATTCTAATTCATTACACACCAATCCCAAACCACTAACCACTTTCCTAAAATGCAAGTAAAATATGGTAAAACACTGACATCCCTGTAACAGCTATCAAATGCTTAAATAAATAAATGTTTAAGGCATCCCTTCTTGTCCTCCAACAGTGAATATGGTTATTAGGAAACACTTGTTTGGGGTAAGGCTGGGAGGCTTCTCATTACAACCCCAGGACTTTGCCTACTCTCAGCAGGCTTTCAATGTGCCCCCACCCCCACAGTCTACCAAATGTATTTAGGAAACAATACAGATAAACAAACAGAAAACCCAAACCAAAACACTTTACACTTTTCTCGAATCTTATTTTGCTTAGCATATTGATAAAATTCAGGGATGACATTCTATTTTATTTCTATAACAATAACCATAAAATATGACATTCAGAAATACCTAAGTTATGTGAAGTCTGGGAATTAAAAACAGACAAATGTTAGTCTAAGAATCAGTTTTCATGGTATATCTGCATTTAGAAGGAAGGAAATAAAAGTCAATGGATCACAAAGAAATTGGTAAACATGTAAGTAAAATAAATAAGCATTGACATATATTTAAAAAAACAAAACAAAACAAAGACAGAAGAAAGGGCCAGGGATGTGGTTCAGCAGCAGAGTGCTTGTCTAGCATACGTAAGGCCATGGGTTGGTCCTCAGCACCACACACACTAGTAATAATAATACTGAGTACTGAGGGGAGGATTAAAAAATGAATTAGAATTAAAACACTAAAAAATAATATGGATGGCAGGAGAGGTGAGAGTCCTTCACTTTGAGAAGAAGATGGAGCCACTGGTGACTTTTGACTTTATTATATGCCTCTGTTAAGTTTTTAATTTAAAATGCTTAATTTACATAATAATTGTACATATTTCTAGGGGTACAGTGTGATATTTTAATACTCGTATGCAATGTGTAATGATCAGATCAAGAAAGTTGGTATTCCTATTACCTCAAACATTTATAATTTGTGTGGGGAGCATTCAAAATCCTTTTTCTAGTTATTTTGAAATATACTGTTAATTGCTGTCAACTACAGTTATCCTACTATACTATAGAATATTAGAAGTTATTCCTCCTATCAAACTGAACCCCCGTACCCATTAACCATAATCTTTCCATCTTTCTTTTTCCCCTCCTTTTTAGCCTCTGGAACCTACTCTACTCTCTATTTTTTGAGACAAATTTTTTTTTGTTTGTTTCCATATATAATTGAGAAAATGGAGTATTTGTCATTTTGTGCCTTACTTATTTCACTTAACACAATGTGCTCAAGTGTACTCCGTGTTGCTGTAAATGACAGTTTCATTTATTTATATGTCCAAGTTCCATTGTGGGTTTTTTTGTTTTTGTTTTTGTTTTGGTATTGGGGATTGCAATCCTGAAACAATCAGCCATTGAAAACTCTATGAGGGTCACTATGAGTTGGACCCAACTTGACAGCACCTAAAAACAACAACACTGACACAAGGGATTGAAGCCAGGGCCTTGCCTGCTAAGCATATGATCTATCACTGAGCTATGGTGACATTCTCGGCCCTTCATTGAGTTTGTATATCACATTTTCTTTATCCATTTATCCATCAGTGGACACCTTGGCTGATTCCATATGTTGGCTATTGTGAAGCCCATGTTACATTTTAAATGGCAACTTGCCAAAAGAATAAAAATATAGTTTATAACTTCAAGTCAGAAGAGGGAACAAAAGAGAATAAAGAAAACTTGATCCTGTGGGAGACAGGCACATGGGGAAAAAGAAACAAGAAATGTTGTAATAGTCCCAGAAACACAAAATTAGATGGTAAAAAATAAGTTGAAGTATTAGTAAGCAAATTGTTTGTTTAAAAGATAAGAAATCTCAGATGGCATTGAAGTCTATATCCAACCATATTCTGTTCACAAGAGATATACCTTAAACATAATGACTTAGAAAAACACAAGGAGATGTGGAAGAATCTTGTAAAATATAAAATTCTTACCAAATAAGGGTTATTATTTATTGAAGTCACTGTATTATTCCTTGATTATCTTTATTTGTTGTCTTACTTGCTAGAATGTATGAACTTTTTGAGGGCAGGAATCATAGATTTTTCAACACTCTTCCCTCTGCTACGTATCTGGAAAAATAGTAGGTTCTGAATAAATACTTGTTAAATGAATATATGAATGCAAGACTGAATGGATAGAAAAGATGTAAGTCACTCTTTGATATTTGATATTTTAGCTGTGTGTGTGAATTTCTTTAAGTTATTAAAAAGTTTTATGGACTCTTTAGATTATTTAGATGTCATTTTATTTGATTTTTTATTTCAGTGATAATGAATATCCTGATAGTTTTGAATAAGAGAGACCAGAGAAGAATCGATGCTTTTGAATTATGGTACTGGAGATGAATATTGTATATACCATGGATTGCCAAAAGAACCAACAGATCCATCCTAGAAGCAGTGCAACCAGAGTGCTCTTTGGAAGCAAGGATGGTTAGACTGTCTCTTACATATTTTGGACATGTTGTCAGGATTGACCAACCCCTGGAAAAGGACATCATGTTTGGGAGAGTGGCAGGTCAATGATAAAAAGGAAGACCTTCGACTAGATGGATTGACACAGTGTTTGCAACAATGGGCTTAAACATAAAAAAGATCATGTGCCTGGCACAGTGTCAGGGTGTTTTTGTTCTATTGTACACAGGGTCACTATGAGTCAGGTCCACCTTGACAGCCTTAACAGCAACAAATAATAATAAATATTGTGATAGTTCTGTAATATATTAGATCTTTATTAACTGACATCTTCACCTCCTCATCCAATTGGCTCAATGTTACCATTTCTCTTCTTGAAAATGAAATGATGCCAAATACATCAGATTTTGTAAAGCCTACTTTGCTAATGTCTATTGTATATTCTTTCAGTTTTTCTTATTTATGTTGCTCAGGGCTGTGGCTACAATTATTTCTGAAAACTATAAGAACATCTCAAGGCAGACACGCCCATGTTTGTCAATACCGGTTGTGTCATGTAAAGAGTATGTACAGCTTGGTAAGCACTGGAATTAAAATAGCTCCTATCAACACCTTCTGTGATGCCATTAGGATTAGGGAGGTGCTTGGCTGGGCTCTGTCTAGTCGGTGGTGCTTGAGCTGGCCTGGTGCTTGTGACCCTGCCTGGATCTGGGTTTCAGGCGTGCTTGGGCAGAACATAGTGACAGTTCTTATTCCATCCTCTGGGAAAACAGAGACAGGAAACACATCATGCAATGTCCTGTGAGTGAAGGACAAGACCACTCGGTGGTAATTAATATAATCCTTATGACTAAAAATAGGTGATAGCCAAGTTGTTGGGGCATGTTTGCTTCTTCTGGAGAAAATGTTATCTGCATTTGGCTTTTATCGTTTTGTTATATTAAATCCAGCTTTACATTGTTGTATGTGACATGCTCTAAGAGCATTGCCTCATATCACGAGCTTAATTCCAAATGATCAACATGGAGGCTGGGACTGCGGAACGCTAACCATCTGCATATTTACAAACATTCAGCTTTTTGACTGAAAATTACATTTGTTGGTATGGCTTTGCTGGCTTTCCCTGACAGTTTTGAATAACAGTCTTTAATAAAAAGCTCCCCGAATAATTCATATGATATTATTCAAGCTAAAAGTCTTTTTTTTTTTACACCAAGAATGCATTATTCATGCAGGAAAAAAACGTGACCTACAGTGTTCCTTTCCCTTTCACCCTACATTTTCATTTTTATTTATTTATTTATTTATTTATTTATTTATTTATTTATTTATTTTTATTTTTGCATTTTCTTTTCTTATCTTTCATCCTACATTTGAAATCCTTGTGATGTTCATTTGTGGGCTCCAGCTCTGACTGCAGAGGTGAGCTATGGACCTTGTCATGGTGACATCCTAGCCCTTGGGTTGGTCCAGCTCCTGAAAATACCCACACTTGGGCAATGCTGGGCACAGCTGAAGGCTCTCGGTGGCAATACAAATCCAATCCACAACTCTGAGTTCTGCTGAATGAGATTCTCTCACCAACAAAGAAGTGGGTCACTGGGCTCCTGGGTGACCAACTGTTCCAGTTTATCTAGGCTGGGGGCTTCCCAGGACCCAGAATTTTAATGCTAAATCCCGCTCGGGATGTGGCACACATCACGTGGAACCAATGTGTGATAACCCAAAATGCTGGTCCTGCACCACGTCCTCTGCTTGATTAATTAGTCAGCACTTGAAATCCTGCTGTTTTTTCAAAGTCTGGCTAAGATGTCACTTCTTTTGTGACATATTCCTGGATTTCATTCTAAACCAAATAGGTAGGATCTCTAACTGCTGGGATAGGCCCATGGTTCTTTCTCTGTCCTGAAATCCAAAAGATCTATAAGTGCAGAGAGTTTATATCACTTATTTAACTGTCAAAAACTGACCTCACTGATCTTGAAGCACTTTATACTCTTTATCTCCCTAAGTGTGATGATTCATACATTTGTGCTGCATGAATACACTAATGTGTTAGATGACAGAAGTGTGCCTAGACTCGGATGTAGATGTTAGTTAATAAACGATCTGGAAAGTTCTTATATGCAAGTGCTTCTAAGGGATAGTGGGTTTGTTCCTACCTATACAAGGGCATGCTTCATTCTACCCATAAGCAATTCATTATTTGCTTGTCTCTGAGCCTCAGTTTCCTCTTCTCCAAAATGTGAACAATAATGTCTGTCCTGACATGTGAACTGAAAAGTGTTGGAAACAAATAAAAGGAACTATTGTTCTTCTTTCACCTCACTTATCCTAATAGGTTTTATATTTCAGTTGTTTATGAGTATCTGCAAAGAGCCTTTTTCGTAACTGGTGTTCAACCCTTAACTGTTATTATGGGATCAAAAAACCCTCGAAATTAAATTTTTGTATTTTTAAAAATTCCTGATTGTCACACAAATGTGTTGTTTAATGTAATCTCAGTACATCCTGACTCAGGGCAGGTGTCAGAGGTGTAGCACTGTAGCACCTGCCTAAGTCCAGGTAAGTGGTTGGTAGTGTTGCGTATGACCCCACAATACCAATTATAGCTGCATGTTATTTCCATGTTTTATGACTGATCTCATGAAAGTTGTTGTTTTTATAATTTTTAGAATCTCTACATTGTAAAACAAGAAGAAAATATTTTGTTATGTTAGTTTTAGTTTGATTTTGTTGTAGTTTTTGAAAGCTGGGAAAATTGATTAGAATTTTGTAAGTGCCTTAAGGAAAATTTCTTATTTTTGATTACTATTGTTATATGGGCTGGGATTTAACTCAGTTGGTAGAGCACCACTTGGAGTCTCTGAGGTCTTGGGTTCGATTCCCAGCATAGCAAAAATGGGAGAAGGATATGGCAATCCACTCCCGAGGCAATCCTGAAACAATCAGCCATTGAAAACCCTATCAGGGTCGCTATGAGTTGGACAGGATTTGATGGCACTTACCAACAACAACAACAATTGTTATATGAATAAGTGTTATATTAGTAACGTTTGAAAGGTGTTTTGGTCATATAACAACATTATCAAACCTTAAAGACCAATATCGTAAATAATAAAAAGTTTTTTGTTTTGAGGTCTTGGAAGGCTATTGTGACATTGAGTGTGGGCATGCAGTCAAAATGACAAATTAATTAGTAATTTTCTCAGTATTGCATCCTGTAAGTCAAAGTTAGTGATAAATTGATCTATAGGGAAGTTCCAGAAAGTAACCAGAATGGAGCCATTAAAAAGTTGCCTTTACCCTGTTGATCACAAGCAGAACAGAGGTCGTAATACATGGAAGTAGCAGCTCATGGGACATCCTTGAGCAAGACCAGGAGACCCTTCAGAATGCAGCAAAATAATGCACAGACTTTCTGGGGCTGGTGAGAAGATGCCATAAGATGAGCTCTTCTGGCATCAGAAATCAGAAATGAGGCGACTCCTTCAAAGCAAAGCATTGTTCTCAAAATGGGTGTTTAAACAGAACTGTCTCAAATCAAACAATGTGTCTTTACTTCAAATACAACCTGTGGCAACAAATTAAGGGATATGAATTGGTTCAGTTCAAATACCAAGGTGTAAAACACTTGGAACAAAATCTATGTATTTCCAAATATTGAAATACTTGATACCAGAATGGCATAGTTCTTAATCCTGAGCAGTCTAGGATAATAATTGGTCATTTGTCACTTGTTTAAAGCTAGTTTTCTCTCCTCTGACAGGTAAATAACAGTAGTACCTTTTTCAGTATAAAGGCATAGTATAGTAACTGCAGTTGAAAGGGGTTTCAGAACATCTCAATTAGTGCAGAAAATCCTTCTTCAACACCCTTCTCATGTGGTGGACCACCTTCAGATCAAATGTACTTTGGATGGGGGATCATTGACCCCTGAGAAAAATCTATTTTTCCAGAAATTCTACTTGTTAGAAGTGATTTTTCATGTCACTCCTAAATCTTTCTTCATATAACTCTAACTCTCTGGTTTCAGTTTCATCTTCTACAATCTCTGAGAACCAGATGCAGTTTCCTTCCTACGATGGCCATATATACTACTGGGAGTGTTTCGTGGAAATGAACAGAAGACCCAGCCACAGTGGTTAAAGACATGAGCTTGGTTTTCCTACAAAGCAAAATACCTGTGGGAAGATGGACCAGCTGGCATAGGGCTTAAACATACAGGTGCTTTCTGTCTTTCTGCACTACCATTTTCAGCATGCTGGCTCTGATATTCAAGTTTATTACTTCTCGGACATGAGTTGGCTGTTGTATCCTCAGGTAGCAAGAAAGAAAAAGAATCAGTGCGTGAAGGATATTCCAGCTAATGCTTTCCTTCTTGTAAGACAAGCAGAAAATGTCCTCAAGTCCTGATGTGTCTGAATGCTCCTTAGCCAGAACTGGCGCTGGCTATGAAGAGTGAGATTATTATGGTTCTTTAGACTCATCATGATTCTGTGCCTAGGACTTTGGCAGGGCCTCTTCTTCCTGATACCAAGGAGTCTGTGTGGTGACCTACACCCATTTGGTTAGCAAGGAGAACAGGGGAAAGGAGAAGGTGATCTAGGGAGATAGAACCTGCCAAAACCACCCTTCCAAGATTCTGAGATTGCTTTCAAATTGCCTTGAAACTTTCTCTCTTCAATGTTGAAATACATCTGGTTTCTCCTTCTACCATCTTGGTTGGCCTCTGGCGGATGGCTCTAGTGTGTACCTGGAATTTAGCCCCATCTTCTGATGTGCCTGGCACCAGTATGTCGTGCAGTGGGACTATTCTCTTGTGATCATACTTTGTATTTTCCATCCACTGTCATTTTATGGCATTTATGTCATAGGCTGGCTCTCACAGAGTTTGCAATCAATTCTTTCATTTCATGGAAACTGCCTATAAGCTGTATCTCCTATCTGGTTATCCGTGTGTCATGGATTTTTTTTTTTTAATACAAACTTTAAATGAAGACTTTAGTGTTCTGATTTGGAGAAACTAATATATTAAAATACAATAAGGACTTATTGTGGTTAATCTTAAGCAGGTGCTCACTAATAAAATATGTTTAGAGGACTAAGGCATGAATTTTATGGATCTTTCTACAAATTTCAGTAAAATTCATAGGCAGCATTGATATATTTATTATTGTATATGGATTTAGAAGAAAAATTGTCACCTCTTTATATGTCTCTTTTGGTTTTCCTAAAACATTTTTTTCTAGTACATTAGAGTGTGCTACCATTAGGTTACATGAAATCAATTTGATTTATGCTGTTACAGAGTGGAAAATAGAAAGTAAGGCACAATGGCTTTAGTATACTCAGTAATAAATGTGTAATGGAAAGCCAATACTTTTGGAAATACACTCTTTCATGAAATTTTTGGAAATATGGAATTCTGGTACTAGGGTGCTTTTTGGTTTAAAGCATTTTTATCTGATATAGGATTAGTATGTCTTGAAAAGTTGAAATGTTAATGGTTGTACTATAATGATCACATTTGGTCTTGTGATATCTAGCATATATCTAGTCATCTCTAGGATTGTCTAAAATATTGATTATCATCCTAAGTGACTTAAATTCACTTTATATATAGATTAGTAGAAATGAATAAATCTAGATAAATAGATGATATGTGGAAATTAGAATAAGGGTGGGATAATATACTATGAAAGTTTGTGGCCAGAATAAGATACCTATTACCCAAACCATTATAAATCACAGTTACATATTATAATGTGGCTTTATATTCCAGTTACTCACTGATGGGTTTTAAGGCCTGTCAAGAATACATTCCAAATGTTGGAATTTCTCAACAATCTGTAAGAGATTACTCTCATTGAATCTATAAGAAGCCACCAGGATGGTGTTGAGAATATTTATTTCATAAAGCCTATGAGTTGGTCTATGAGCGACCAGAAAAGAACAAACTTGGTTTCCAAACTGACATAAAAAATTGGAAGGATCATGTGTTCATAGAGTTTTAAAAGTACACTGTCATCCATGGAATGTGAACATGATGGCATTCTGTGAGTGATGCCAAGGAGGAGAAATGAATACATAAAATAACTATTTAAAGAAATACAGAATTTAAAATAATATGTGCATAACACATATGGTCATAGAAAATAGATGTGTAACATTAAAAATAGAGATATAATTAAGAATTTAAAGTTTAATAGATATTTTCCATATCTTTCAAAAGTAAGTTAGCGGCTTACTTCTGACTACAGCTGAGGACAATGGAAAATTTCAGCCTTAAAAAGCAACTATAAGCATGGAAAAATTGGAGGACAAAAACCATTCAGTGCTCTGGAAAATGACCAAAGGCATATGATAATCTTAAAAGTATTTGTACTTGAAAAACTGCTAAACATTGGGTAATAAACAGGTGATTCTGTGGGGCTATGACCTGTGGATGCTCTTATTCCTCCCCTACCTGCTCCTACCTTCCAAGTTCAATATCAAATGATGTTCTCCCAAGGCCAGATCTCCCAAGGCAGACATAGAGATGACCATAGGAAGCCAGGCCACCACTAAGAAGAATATAGAGGCATCAGCAGCTAAATACTTTAGGAGAAACACATTTCACAGATATAATCGAGAGAAATTATCAAGGTAATAAGCATGTAAACAACAGTGGCTGCAACAACAATAACACCAACATTCAGCAGAAAAAAAACAGAACCTAAAATTGTTATATTATCTAAAAAATTATAAGAGCTCCAAAGAAATAAGAAAGTATGCCTATTCTGGGTGCCAAAGGGGCATAGAGCAGTGATTAGAAACTATCTTTTACTGGATGTCATGGCATACATCTATAATCCCAGGAATTTGGGAGATGGAGGGGGGAGGACCACAAGTTTGAGGCCAGTGGCAGCCTGCTCAATTTGGTGAGACCCTATCTCAAAGGAAAAAAGAAAAAAAGTGTTTGGGGGTGCAGTTCAGTGATGGAGTGCTTCCTTAGCATGTGTGAGGCGCTGGGGTCAAGTCCCAGTATAGAATGAAAGCAAAGCAAAGCAAAGCAAAGCAAAGAAAAGAAAAGAAAAGAAAAGAAGAGAAAGTCTCTTCCTGCTAAATGTTGGATTTAGAAGACAAAGATGTCAAAGAAAGTATTATAAATATGTTCAAGGAACTCAAGGAAACTATATGTTATTTATTTTTATTTATTTATTTTTTTTGTGGTACTGGGAGGCTGAACCCAGGGCATTGCATATGCTTTGCAAGTGCAATACCACTGAGCTGCATCCCAAACCCTTTTCAGTTTTTTAGCTTGAGAGATATAGTCACTAAATTACGCTCATGATCCTCCTGCCTCCTCATGCCAAGTCACTGGGATTATAGGTGTGAGCTACTGTACACAGAAAAGGAGGCTATATTTAAAGAATAAAAGGAAAGTGGCTGGGTGCGGTGGCACATGCCTGTAATCCCAGCAGCTCAGGAGGCGGAGGCAGGAGGATCGAAAGTTTGAGACCAGAGGCAGTCTGTGTAACTTAGCGAGGAGACCCTGTCTCAAAAACTGAAAAATAATGGGCTGGGGGCGCAGCTCAGTGGTCTAGCACTTGCAAAGCATGCAGGCGCAAGGCCCTGGGTTCAACCCCTAGTGCCACACACACACACACACACACACACACACACAAAGAATAAAAGGAAAGTATGACTAGAATGATTAGAAAAAGAGAGAACTTTAATGAGACAGAAATGATAAAAGTGAATTAAATGGAAATTCAGAATTGAAAAGTGTAGTAGCTAAAATTAAAATTAGAGGAATTTCAAGAAATTAAACACCAAAGTAACAAAATAATCCACTAAATAAGTGGAAAATGGAACTGAACAGCAAGTTATCTAAAGAAGAAATACAAGTGGCCAATAAGCACATGAAAAATTGTTTAATATCTCTAGCCATTAGAGAAATGCAAATCAAAACTACACTGAGATCCCATCTCACTCCAGTAAGAATGGTCAGATTAACAAAACAAATAACAACTAATGCTGGCAAGGATGTGGAGAAAAAAGAACACTTTTACACTGCTAGTGGGACTGTAAATTAGTTCAACCACTATGGAAATCAATATTGAGGTACCTGAGAAAACTAAAAATAGAGCTATTGTATGATCCAGGCATACCACTTCTAGGAAAATACCCAAAGGAAGATAAGTCATCATACCACAGGGACACTGGCACTTCTGTATTTAATGCAGCACTTTTCACAACTGCAAGGGTATGGAATCAACCAAGATGTCCATCAACAGAAGATTGGATGAAAAACTATAGTATACATACACAATGGAGTACTGTTCAGCAGTAAGGAAGAATGAAATTATGTTGTTTACAGTAAAGTGGATGGAACTGAAGTGTATCATTTTAAGAGAAATGGGGAAGGGGGGAGAGGAAGGGAAACAACATAGAAGGGTAAAGAGGGAGAGAAAAATGCAAAATACTGGATGCAACTCTATGAAAATACAAAAAAAATCAGGGTATAACTCATAGTTGCATATGACTGTCATTACAGGCTAATTAAAATTCTTACTCTTTTCTTTGTTTATTTTGTTCTGTAAAATGTTTAAGGAGATGGAAGTGTAAGCAATACCAGTCTGATAGTTGCATATGGGATATATCAACAGACTTCTTATTCTGTACCCCACTAACATGTATAAATAAAACACTAATAAAAAATTAGAGGACTTCAAATAACAGAATTAAAATGCCAGAAGAAAAAGAGCCAATGGATTAAAAAGTTTGATAAAAAGCAGTACTTAACTATATGCTACCTATAGGAGACACACTATAGGTTTAAAGACAAAAATAATTTGGAAATAAAAGTACAGAAGAAATATGCACCATGTAAATAGTAATCATAAAAGAGCTCTCATTAAAAAAGAAACTAGAAAAAGAAAAGCAAACTATGCCCAAAACAAGCATAAGAAAAGAAACAAGAGAGACCAGAAGTCAATGAAATAGATAAGAAAGAAAAGTAATAGCAAAAATCAATGTAACCAAAGGTTGTTTCTTGAAAAGATTTAAGGAAAAAAAGAAATATATTTAGCTAAATTGACAAAGAAAAGGTGAGAAGAAAGAAATTTCCAAAATTAGGAATGAGAGAGGAGGTATCAATATTGACCTTACAGAAATTAAAAGGCATATAAGAAAACATTAGGAATTTTAGATAAATTTAATGACTTAGATAAAATGGACCAATCCATCAAAAGATAAAAGATGACAAAGAATTCTATAATTCTATACTTAGATGGGAGAAGGGCCTGGCAATCCACTCCCAAGGCAATCCCGAAACAGCCAGCCATTGAAAACCCTATGAGGGTCGCTATGAGTCGGATACCGACTTGACGGCACCTAACAACAACAACAATACTTAGATATTTAACTTAAAGAACAGAAAACATGTTATCACAAAGATTTTGGCATAAATATTTATAACACTATTCATAATCACCAAATTAAAAACAAATCAAATGCCCTTTAATGGATAAATGGGTAAACAAATTGTGATACATTAGTACAATTGAAGTACTCAATAATAAAAATAATTAACTATTGATACATGAAGTAATATGGATGAATCTCAAATGCATTATTCTAAGTCAAATAAGCCAGGTTCAAAAGGTTGCTTACCAGAAGATTCCACTTGTATGATATTCTAGAAAAGATCAAACTTTAAAGATGGAAAACATAGGAATGGTTCTAGGTAATATGATCCATTTCCATGATTGCCAGGGATGGTGCTTTTAGAGTCTGTTATCCTAACTTGATATCTAGTCCATAATATTTCTGATTTATAATTGAGGTTTTTTTGCAGTGCTGGGTATCAAACCTAGGGCTTCATGAATGCTAGGCAAGTACTCTACCACAGGGATACAACCCCAGCCCTGATATTTAAATTTTATTTGTTTGTTTGTTTGTGTTTTGAGATAGCATCAAGTAGCCTAGCCTGGCCTGGAACTCCCTATGTGGACCAGGCTGGCCTCAAACTTGTGTCGATCCTCCTACTTCAGCGTCCCAAGTGCTGCAATTATAGGTGTGCACCACAACTCCCAACTTTGAGTTTTAAATTTTACATGAATTATTTTTATTATTAATTGCCTTCAATGAATTTAGTAAAACTGTTTATTATAACAAGAATTTCTTCCAAAGCTATACAGCAGTGGCTGGAATTCTCACTTTAACACTTTGAAATGAGTAATTTTTGAAAATCACATAATTTTGAAAGAGGACCAGAAATAATCCTGCCTCCCTTACATGACTCTCTTTTCCTATTCTTTCTAGATAACATAATATCTAGATAAAATAACATAATGTATGCAACATAAATAACAAAAGCCCTTGCAAGGATATCTTGCAGGGTACTCAGTGTTAAAACTAACACTGTAGTGAGGCATGCACAGCTCAGAACAGCTAATTCCTTCTGGCCTGTGGTGGCATTTGACATTACTGCCCCTGCTTATTACTTGGTGTGCCAGAAGTTGTGTTGCAGCATATGGGATACACGATCCCCACATATCATAAATTTGCGTCATCTGATGGAAATGAAGCAAACTTTAGGTTAGGTGTGTGTGAAAGATGTGGCGAAAATAGAGGCTGAGTAGTCCTTGCATAGGGTATTGTCCAACTACTCTTGCTAGAGTGATCTCATTACTTATTGTATGGTATATGTCACAAACATTGCTTCATTTTTGTTGTGTATTTCTAAACACAATAAATGCCTTCATAAGCAAGAAGTTTAAAATACTAACTGCATGTTTAATGAAAATTATGTACTGACTTTCTATTTCTTAAGAAAACTCATGATGATTGTGTGACACAACATATTCATTGACATTCAATAGCAACAGCAAAAACTAACATATTAATATCAACTTCAAAGTCACTAGTTATATTAAGTAGTGTGAGTGGGTTTGTGGTCCCTCAGAAAGATACATCTACCTGGAACCTGTAAGTGTGACCTAATTTGGAAAAAGTATATTTGAAGATCTAATAAGAAAATCTTGAGATGAGATCATTCTGGGTGGTCTAGGTTGGCTCTAAATCCAACGACAACTGTCCTTCCAAAAGACAGAAGAGGTGACACAGAGACATGGAGAACGCCATATGAAGATGGGGCAGAGATGGAATGATGAGTCCGTAAGACATGCTGATAGCTACCAGAAGCTGCAAGAAGCAAGGAACAATTATCCCCTAGAGCCTTCAGAGGTTATGTAGCCCTATGGACACCTTAATATCAGACTTCTGGTCTCAAGAGAAAGAATTCTATTTTTTTAAGCCACCAACTTTGTGGCAATTACTTACATGGACCTTGAAAACTAATACAAGTAGCCTTCAGAAGACTATCCTGAAGACAATGATTCAGCATATGACTCTATAAAAGGAGGATTGTATCTTACCCTGTAAATGAAACTTCTCACTTTGACTAAAAGTCTGCTTTTATTTCATTTTATCCTTTCAATTCTAACTTTTCTTTGCATGAAAAAATGAAGCTACAACCCTTAATGAGTTGTTTCCATTTACAGGAAAAGACCTTTGCACACAATTAAATGATAAGAATTTTATATCACTGTCATTGGATGCTTGAAAAAGAAAATCAGTTAAATTCAGTAATGTCTGGATTTGTTTCATCCAGTTCACAGAATTTAATCCAATTCATGGAAGCTCCTTTTCACAATGGGGACATCTGTCATCATTGTGGATGATATTGTAAAATAAGAAGTCCAATATTGGCATTATAATTATTATTATTATTTTGTACAGCATCAGCAAATTTATAAATATATGAATTTTGTTGATAGGATGGGTGGGTGGACAGGAAGGTAGATAAGCAACATAGTGACATCTAATAGGTCACCACCACCTCTGACTCTGAAGCAGCACAATTCAGGTGGAGGACAGAGAAATGATGAAGGATGTGTTTACCCACAGAAGGCTCCAGGAAATGATGGACTATCAGGACCCATCTGGGACAGTTGCAGCATAGAACAAGGTCAGTGATGGTAATTGGGAAACCTTCACAAATTCATTCATTCATTCATTCATTCATTCCTCCTCCTTCCTTTCCTCTCCCTTCCCTCTTTGCTACCTTCTTCCTTCTTTCAAGTGCTTTATTATGTGAATCTTCAAAATTACAAAAAAGATCGAACAGTATAATGAACCAGCTCCTACCACCTCAACCTGAAGAATCCCCTTTCTCATGACCTCACTCAGGTGAAAGCTGGGTCCTTGGCTGGGTCGCAAAAAAGAATTTTACGATGAGTCAGGAAGAGAGTGAAGTAGTTTGAAGTTTATTAGGTAAAGCGAAAGGGATGGTAGATGCTCCAGAGTGAAGTGTGGACACCCAGAGGGAAAGAGACCTAAGAAAGAATCATAGTACACATCCAGGAGGTGAGGCAGCCTTCTGGGGAAAGAGAAGAGCATGTGGGTGCACCTTCTCTCTAGTTTTACTTACCCTAGGGCACGCCTCATGTGATGCCAGTCCTGGGTGCCCACCTCTGGGCACCCAGTCTGACGTGAGCCTTACAAATCCCATGTGGAAAGCATGTGGAGTTACATTGTTCAAAACATACAACCAACAAATCAATTCAAGGTTTAAACAAAAGGATAGGCTGCCTTACCCACCCTCTCCATCCAAGGAACTCCCTGTATGCAAATGGGACCGCTAGGCAGCTTCACAAGATATTTTAGGGGAGTGCCACTGAGACAAAGCATAGGTCAAATCAGGTAAGAGGTTGAAAGACAGTTTCACTGTTTAGGGCTTAAAGTAGAAATGCTTTGATATATCTTCTACTGGAAAAATTTTCCTATTGTAAAATGAGATTATAAAATGGCCCAGGAAGTGTGTTGTATAGGTTTATAGATAAGAAAAGAATGACCAGGGAGCTGACTGTAAACACGGCCCAATCTTGTTTGTGAGGTTCTCAAAGAAGCACAGGATTACAGAGGAGAAAGTAAGGTGAAACCCAGAGCTCATGCACATTTAAACTCCACATATAGCTATTTTAACATTTTCACTTAAAATATTTCTCAAAATAATGTCTCTATGCAGGCAGCTTTCACAGCAGGTTTCTTAGTATTGTGTGACAGTCCTTGACTTTTGGCTAGCGAGGCTTAAACCAGATCCCAGGATGAGGATTTTTCTCCTTCTCTTGTCCCCCAAAGTTTCCCTGTCCTACCCTGTCTCACTAAGAGATTGTGTTCCTTTGGTTTGGCAAAACGCAACCCATGGCCCTTAAAATATATAACTGTGAAACTAATTCCCACCCATGGGTTCTTCGAGAAAAGATGGTAACAGATGTATTGGACTGATAGATTGTTTTGGTTTGTATATACAGTAAACATATATTTTAGCATAAAGAATTATGGCTGGGTGCTGTGACATATCTTCTAATCCCGGTGATCCCAAGGTTGAGGCCAGAGGCAGCCTGCTCAACTTGTATCAAAATAAAATTAAATTAAAAATAATAAAACGTAAAGGGGGGATAAGGGTTTACCTCAGTGGTAAAGCACTTGCCTAACATGTGCAGGGCCCTTGGATCAACCTCCAGGTACTGAAAAAAAAAATATGGCTCTAGACTTTTTAAAATTTATTTATTTATTTTTTGTGGTACTATGGATTGATCCCAGGGCCTAGCACTTGCATGCTTTGCAAGTGCTGTGCCACTGAGCTGTACCCCCAGCCCATTTTTTAAACTTTTTTAGACAAGGTCTCACTAAATCATGCACACTGCCTCTGGTCTCGAACTTGCGATCCTCCTGCCTCCACTCCTGGAGTCACTGGAAATACAGGTGTGCACCTTCACACTCAGTGGCTCTATACTTTCTAACTTCTTATGGAAATACACAATCTCCAGGTATAATTTGAACAACCTATTATTCAAAATTATTATTTGTTTGAGGGTATATGTTCTCATGCATATCATCTAAAAAAGTTGGGGATGTATGTTAGCTTTCCACTGTATCAAAATACCTGAGACAATCCACTTAAAAAGAGGAAAGGCTTATTTTAGCTTACAGCTTTGGAGGTTTCAATCCACAGTTGATTGGCTCTGTTGCATATATTGGCTCTGTTGCAGTGAGGCAGCATATCATGGTGGGAGCATATGGTAGAAGAAGTCCATTCACCCTACAGCCAGGAGTGAATGAGAGAGCAAGAGTAGGGGATGGGTCCCATTATTTCCATCAAGGGCACACTTAAATAAATGGAATACCTCCCACTTGGCTCCACCTATTAAGGTTTCCCGCTACCTCCCATTGTGTCAGCCTAAGTCTGTAACACATGGGCCTTTGGGGGACGTTCCAGATCCAAACTATAGTAAGATGAGACTAAAAGGAACAGTAGGTCTTTCCTAAATATTTGCGTATAGAGGGGAAAATACTAGAAAAATAAGAACTGAATCCTAGAAGGACTGAGTTTTGTTTTGTTTTTTAAAAGATATCTTCACACTAAGGAATTGCTAGTGCAAAAGCAGGCACTGGAGCAGTAGGAGAATCACACAGCATGTTAGCAGGAAATCTGGGGATGCTATGCAGTTCTGCTTCTTGTATACTGTGTGATGCTGGACAGGTCACTATACCACTCTGAGTCCCAATGTACTCCTTAACCAAATGTAAAGATAATAAGGAAATCATTTACTTCATTTAGTTACTTTGAAGAATGACACCCTATTGTACATAAAAGATTATTATTAATTGGGACCCCCACTAATTATAGTTTTTGTCTTTGAAGTCAGTCAAGGGAAAGAATTTACTTTGAAAGTTGAATTCCTATATTATAAAAAACATGTTTTTATTTTTATTAAACAACGATACATGCTCATTGTTGAAAAATTGAAATCCTCCCAGCCCCCAATTCCAGAGTGCCTTACTGAGGTTGGCCTGCCCTTTGTTCCTAGTTAATGGCACATTTTTTCTTTATATGAAATCAAATCTACCAACATTATTCTTCAAGGCTTTTTTCCTTGTGATTCTTTTCAGGAAACTCTTCTCTCAGGTTGTATAAATCGTCACCCACATTTTATTATCGCAATTTGAGGATTTCTTTTTGAAAACATTTAAATTACTAGTCTACCTGGAATTAATTTTTATGTAGAGTAAGAAAGATGTATCATTGTGTTACAGAATAGATAACCTTGCAAATGTCCACCACCACTTACTGAATGACCTAGCCTTTCACTGCTGACTTGAGTTTCAAATTTTTCCATATTCTAAACTAAATATATTTGAGAATGTTTCTGGGTGTGCTATATATTCCATTAAATTGTCTGTTGCTCAACAACTACCGTGTTTTTTAATGAACTTTTAGAAGGTTTTAATAAGTAGGGGTTTTAGCCATTCTTATCAAACACTAATTGGATATCTACATTTATTATTTCTGAAGTTCTTTAGAATCTTATTTTCATGTTCCAGATGCCCATGAAAATGTACAAAAATCTCCACATTCTCAACAATATAAAAACTCAAGGTGAAAGACAACATAATTCCAAAATCAGGAAGTAAGATCTCTAAATTCTAAGGAAATTGGAGTTGGAAAAACTCCCAAGGATTCCATCTGAGTGACTTTGTTGCCTCTGAATATACTCTGAATATAAACACTTTTTAAACTGTGATTTGTTGTTGTTGTTGTTGTTGTTAGGTGCCACTGAGTTTTTAGTCCTTTTTTTTTTTTTTTTTTGAGATAATGGGGACTGAACCCAGGACCTTGTACACACTTTGCGAGAACTGTACCACTGAGCTCCACCTCCAGCCTGGCTTCCCCCTCTTTTTAAAATTTTTTATCTCAAGACTGGGTCTCACTAAGATATGCAGGCTGCCTCTGGCCTCAAACTTGCCATCCTCCTCCCTCCATCTCCTGAATCACTAGGATTACAGGTGTGTGTCACCATGCCAGATGCATTTTATGTTTTTAAATGTTGATTTCCCCTCCAGAACATGAGCTTA
Organism: Pedetes capensis; assembly: GCA_007922755.1. Lineage (NCBI taxonomy): Eukaryota > Metazoa > Chordata > Mammalia > Rodentia > Pedetidae > Pedetes > Pedetes capensis. Next base: position 17,292 of record VMDO01011389.1, on the reverse strand, counting down.
TTTTAGGGCAGTTACTGTATCTTAGATATCTTTGTACTTCTACACAGTGACTAGGATATAGTACATGCTCAAAAAACATTTAGTAAATTAATCAATAGCATCTCAAAACCCTTTGGTTATGAGATTCCATGGCTCTATCTTTTCTGTGTCTTTGCTGGAGTGTGAGTTTCTGGGATACCTGAAGTCTGCCCAGCCTGTCTAGTTGCTCCTCTCTGTTGCCTAATGAAGTTTGATATTTGCACAACTCCAAGCCATTGAGGTTTTACTGACTTTGCTAATGTATTATTCAATGGTGTCATCCTTCCCGTTCTTTCCCCATGACTTTTTAGCACGTTGGAATTATCTAGTATCTCTGAAATAATACATCTGTTGACCAAAGGTGAACACTCCATGACCTTCTCTATACTATTCATCAGGCTCTGAATTCCTTGATAGCCTGGTGGGTAGGCAGGAAGTGAGCAGATTTGGCTGATCCAGCTTGGTTTTATCCCACAATCCAGCTTCTTTACCTCTATTAAAACAAACGAACAAAAACCCCAACAACAACAACAAAAACCAAAACAAACAAACAAAACAATAACAAGAACAAAATACCTTTCTCTTCCCAAGTTGGTTCACAGTAGGCATGCAACAAAGGTTGGTTTTTTTACTTCCACATCCTCTACCTTGCTTCCTTCTCCCACTGACAGGGTCTTAAAAAGAAAATCTCATGTAGTCTGTTAACAGTGTCAAAAGACAACTAGGGTGGCTGCCACAAAGATATGATGGGCCAAAAGAAAAAAAAATATGGTCCTGAACTACCTCCACTTCCAGGCCAAGGTGGGGCTTGACCAAAGGAAATGACCTATTTAGGAAGTTTACTTGCCTTTATTTTTCTTAAAGGGTAAAGAAATGGGCCCCCTATGAGGACTTGCAGTACTCTGGTGCAGATAAGGAAGTAGGTGTTAGCTGATGTCCATGGCAAGGAGGCAGGAATGATTCCTTACGCTTTGGAAGCGTCTGCCTGGGGCCTACTTGAAACACCACCACCAATGCAAAATGAAGAACCAGAGCTTGACTCCTGAACCACATGATAAACTGGTCAAACTAGCCACAGAAGCCCTGTGATTACAGACAGCTGCTGCGACACACTGAGGGGGAACACCCTGAGCACCAAGTGGCTGCCCACTTCTCCTTTGTGCTCAGTTGAAACTCTGGGGTTGCCACCTTGTAAAAGATGGAAAGAATAAAACAGTGTAGTTGAGTTGTCTCTCCATGGTCTTACTTTTTTTTTAAATAGTGATTCTATTTGACTGAAAGTTGAGCTTAAGAGGATTCCTAAAACCCACCAGCTCCCACTCAGTGCTGGAGACAGTCTTTTGGGCTTTGGTGCTTTTAGGCTGATGACACCTTGCCCAGGATGGCCAACAACTGCCCTGTAGGAGATCTCTGCTCACTTCCTCTCCTTCCCGTAGGTGCAGCCAAGCACTCCTGCTCCTCTGGAGCTGAAGAGGCCAGGCCCAGACCCAACCTGATCTTCATCCGCTCAGGGAGAGCAAGGAGCCAGGCTACCTTTTCAGCCAGCGCCGTTTCCTGCTTTGCTTGTTTTCCTGGTGGTTGTTTTTTGTTTGCACTGGAAACCTTGGATTGCTCAGTCTGTGGGAGGAAATTTGCTCCCAGGCTCTTGTAGCTTGTTTATTCCATTGAAGAAGCAGAAGAAGAGGCATCCTTTGCTTTCCTCCCTTGTCACATAGAACCAGGCTTTCAAAGGGCTTCGTGGGACAGGGGAAGATACAGAGAATTCAGGTGCCTGGGCAGGGAGCAGCAATGTGGAGGGTGATGGTGCTGCCTTCTATTATGTCTCAGACCTTGGAGCTCAAATCTGAAGGGTCCTGCCCTTGACCCAGTGGGCAGCTGTGCAGTGGAGGAGGAGGAAGGGACTTGTGTTAGTGATGCCAGATTAATTCTGGTAATCAATGCGGTGGCAGCTGTGGCTAGTTCTCCCCCTCTCTCATCTGAGAACAGATAGTAGTTGCATGTCACGTGGCAGACACAGGTGTTTGCCTCCTATAGCCCAGGTGGTTGTTTTTGTTGTTAGGTGCTGTCAAGTTGGGTCCAACTCATAGCGACCCTATGTACAACAGAATGAAACTCTACCCGACACTGTGCAGTGCCTGGCACTATGTCAGTGTTTCTCTGCTATTCCTATGGTTTCAATGGCTGATTGTTTCAGGATTGCTTTGGGAGTGGGTTGCCACATCTTTCTCCCATTTTTTCCATGCTATGAATCGAATCCAGGCCCCCGGAGAGCGCATAGGAGCACTCTACCAACTGAGCCAAACCCCAGCCCTCCCATCTTCAGAGGTGACAAAAATAGCTGTCTTGCCCAGTGCCCTGCTGTGTGCCAGGCCTCAGATACTGTATTGTTTCTATCTTACAAAATGTAAAAGCTTTCCAACATTGTGATGAAAATAATGATATCATTCATTTTTCCTTTCATTTTGTTATTTTTGCCATTAAACAATCAGAGGCTCAGAGAGATGAACTGACTTGTCCAAGGTCGCAAAGGAGAGCAGGAATTATGTTACATACATAGAGAGGGTTCTTTAAATTTTTATTGGTAGTGATATTAAGTTGAAAAGAAAGAAAATAAAAGGCTGACTGTGCCTTCACTCACTTACTTGTTTACTACCTCTCAGAAGCAAAGCCTTAAGTTTTAGCATAATCCTCAGTCCATTGCTCCTTGTAAGAGCTGCTTTCTGCTTTAGTTTGTAACTTTTGTGTTTCACCTCCATCCTCATTTCTTTCTCCCCCAGGGGTACCACATTTCTTTTTTGGTATTTGTCCTTGGGTATACATATATCCTTTAAAAGTGTGTATATAGAAAGCATTACTTTACATAAGTGTGTGCTAAACTATATACACAACATTGTCTTATGTATTTCATTCTATTTATTTTTACCCAATACTCTGAAATTCTCCATATACTGCTTTACATTCATCTAGTTCATTGCCTCTCATCCCACAGCAGATATCTACATTCTTCTAATGCTGATACATGAATTACGTCTACCTCTTTACTACAGAAATAATGTAGTATCGGGCATCCTTGGACATGTGAGTTTCTCAGGGGGAAATATCTCATCACTGTACTTTCAGTGGCAAGTCAAAGCATGAAAGGAGAGCCGGACAGCTGGAGATGGTGTAATATTTATTTTAGATGCAACCAACAGGAATGGAAGAGCAGCCCCCATGAAAGGAACTGTGCTACAAAGAGAACCATTAACATGAATGTAAATCACGGTAGCTTCAGGGACAGTTTAATAACAATCTGACTTTTTATTGGGTGAGTAGGAGATGTACCAGCTTTCTCCTTACAGAGTCTTCTGGATCTTTTGCAGAGAGAGATTCTATCTGAACTGCTATCGAGATTACTGAGGGCAGAGGGCTGCTCTGGGAGTAATGGCCATAAATCCAATTAGTAACTCACTTTCTCTTTTGCTCCAGGCTCCATTTTCCCAAAGCATGTAGAAGCTAATGCATGTTAGCCACAGTCACGAACCCAGTCTGTCCTGAGGCCTCCATGATATCATGCCACCAAGACACAAAGGTTTCTTGCACGAGAAAAAGATAGAAATGATATACATCAAACTTGTGACAGTGGAAACCTCTATGCAAGGGAGTGGACAAGGTGGTGGGGTGGGTGGTCGGGGGTACTTGTGGCGTTTTATCCCATATATTTGTGTATTGCTCCAACCAAAAATGTTTTACTTATGAAATAAAAAAGACAAAAGCTTTGGGGATCTCTAGTGACTTTTAGCAAGATTAAAGCTCATAGAATCCACCCTTTTATGGACGAGGAAACAAGGGCCCCTGGGACACAGGAAGGTTACATGGCCGTGCTCCCATGGCTAGATCACATGGCTCGATCACATGGCTCGGGAGAGACTGGTGTTTGTCTCTTTGGATTCTTCCATGTTGGTCCTCAGGTCTGCTGGGTGTGACCCTTTGCTTCTGAAAGGTAGTAAACAAGTAAATGAATGAAGGCACAGTCAGCTTTTTATTTTCTTTCTTTTCAATTTAATATTACCAGTAAGAATTTATAGAACACTTTTTATGTATGTAACATAATTCCTGCTCTCCTTTGTGACCTTGGACAAGTCAGTTCATCTCTCTGAGCCTCTGATTATTTAATGGCAAAAATAACAGAATGAAAGGAAAAATGAATGATATCTTTATTTTCATCACAATGTTGGAAAGCTTTTACATTTTGTAAGATAGAAACAATATAGCACCTGAGGCCTGGCACACAGCAGGGTACCAGGCAAGAGAGCTATTTTTGTCATCTATGGAGATGGGGGGCTGAGATTTAGCTCAGTTGGTAGAGTGCTGCTCTGCAGTCTATGAGGTCCTGAGTTCCATTCCCAGCACCACAAAATGGGAGAAGGACGTGGCAATCCACTCCTGAGGCAATCCCGAAAGTCAGCCATTGAAAACCCTATGAGGGTTGCTAAGAGTCAGAGATGACTCGACGGCACCTAACAACAACAACGGAGATGGGAGGGCTGGGGTTTAGCTCAGTTGGTAGTGCTGTGAGGGAGACAAGGGGCCCAGAGGCTGAGCTGACACAGAAGTATCTTGGATTCCACATTCATTTTTGAGGCCTAGACAACAATCCATTGTATATTTTAATATAGGTAGCAGAGAGAATTCTGAATGTTCCCACCACAAAGAAATAATGAATGTTTGAGGTGATGGATATGCCAACTACTCTTACCTGATCATTACATTATATATATATATATATATATATATATATATGGGCTGGGATTTAGCTCAGTTGGTAGAGCGCTGCTGCTCTGCAGTCTCTGAGGTCCTGAGTTTGATTCCCAGAACCGCAAAATGGGAGAAGGACGTGGCAACCCACTCTCAAGGCAATCCCGAAACAGCCATTGAAAACCCTATGAGGGTCGCTTTGAGTCGGATACCAACTCGAGGGCACCTAACAACAACACAACAACAACATATATTATATATATATATATATATATATATATATATATATATATATATATATGGAGAGAGAGAGAGAGAGAAAGATGAGGGAGATGAGGGAGAGTGACAGAGAAAGAAACATCACACTGTACCCCATAAATATGTAGAATTATTATATGTCAATTAAAAATAAAAATAAAAAATGGAGAAAATAAATTATTTAATTTTTATGATTCAAATGAAGAATTGAGATTCCTGGGATGAAAATGAAATCTGTAGCAGCCTAATTTTGATTTTAATCTCATGATTTCTGGATTTTAAATTCCTCAAAGACTGAAAAGACTTATGTTGAGAACAATTTTCCTGGAAGATGGGAGTAGTCCTCTAGAATTCTTTCTTTTCCTTGTTATGTCTACACGTGCTACAAAGATGTCTTTGTGAGTTGATAATTTGTGTTTTATTTAAATTATTGTAATTGAAGTACAGGTATGAATGACTAAACCATATTCTTGAAAGAGCTAATTTAAAAGAGGAAAATAAGCTTGGTAGCCCTGTCGTTTATGAGTCACCATGAACAAGTGCTTTAACCTCCTTATGCTTTAGTTTTGTTACCTGTAAAAGAGGAATAATATTACCTAATTTATATGATTATTATGGAGATTAAGTAGTGAGCATGGATTTTTAGCACTATGCCTGGTACACACTGAGTGCTCAGTAAGGATGCTTGTTATTATTTTAGTAAATGCATGTTTATTATTGTTATTTTTTCTTGAATCACTCCAGGGATTAATGACATACTTGCTAGGTATACTAATACTTTGCTTTGAATTTTTCAAAAGCAGAACCCGAGACAAGGATTTCTGGGCAGTGTTTGGAAGCTGGTCTCAGGAAATGGAGTGAGGAAGTGAGCCAGGGAAGAGGAAAACAAGTGGACACAAACCTAAGACCTTCAGAGGGACTCTGTAGAATAGACATCAAAGCGAATTGGGTTGGCACTGTATTTATGTGGTGTCTGCTACAATTACATAAATACAATCCTCAGTTAGGTTTTTGGTATATGTCACCTTTTTGTTTATAAAACATTTGTAACATTTGTTGTTGCTGTTGTCATAAGACTATTGTCTCCACTCACTGATGTTCTCCTTGATTGGGCAGAGCCTTTGTGCTACTGCATCTGTTTTCCTAGTTCCTTCTCCATTACTGATATAAGGGTATGCTTTATGTGACAAAACATTTTGGAATGGTAAATACATCTATGGCACTAAGTTTAAATTCATCTATTTATTATTTGACTTAAAGGTCTAATTCTCAAAATTTAGGTGAAGGCGCTTTTGGAAATAATGATACTCTTTACAGAGAACATCATACTCATTGCAGAACACCACAGAATTCAGACCTGTTTAATTCCAAATCATAACAGACAAAATGACTATAAGGAATATAACCATATCATTAAATTATTAACATGGACATGCACACACACATAAATGTGCATATCAATTAAACATGATCAGTGCTTTATGAATTTCTATTAATATTTGTTTGGTAAATCATCATTCATTCCTCATCTGCTAGAATTTTCTAACAGATAAGCAGCCATATGTACCACAAGAAAAACATATGAAGAGAAATAGTCAACACATAAAGTTTTATCCATTTTTACACTAATCTGAAAAAAAGAATTCCTAATTGCTTTTCAAGGACAAAACACTCCTACCTAATTTATAAAATATTGGCATTTAAGAACCTATTTAAAAAGCCAATTAAATCACTGCAATGCCAATTTGGGGCAGAGTTCACTAATCAAAATGAAGAAATTTCCGTGATTCAAGGATGTTTCCAAGAGTGATAGATCACATAGAGTCTACCTCCTCAGTTCTGTGAGAACAAAATGTGAGCTTCTGACTAGAATAGTGGGTAGACACGTGAGTCTTTTTGTGGATCATGGGAAACTGGACATAGGAGTATGTGTGTTTGTGCGTGTGTGTGCTTGCACTTGTGAATATATGTGGATATATACCTGCAATCTATAATGCTTTCCTGATGAAAATGTGTAACTTAATTGTAGCTCTTCACAGATGTATTATAATCAAAAGACTAGAACAATACCTGTTTTATTATCTCTTCTACTATACTGCCTGAACATTGTGTTTGCTCAGAAGTTTGACTCTCTTAGTGATTCCCTTCAGTGAAAGCTGCTGGGAACAGCATAGAGTAGAGTTGGCCCATGAGACAGAAGAATCCACAGTTTAATCTGTAGAAACCAAGTTCTGAAACTGGAGTTCAGACTTTTATTTCAGCTTATGATTAAAATTCTATAAAATTCAGTATGTGCTCATCTGATACATGAAATATGCAGAGTGCTTTATTTCTTCCGATTGCCAAAGCAGACAAAATAAGCTCCTATATATGACTTATGTTAAAAGAAAAATGGAGAACAGTTAAATTTAACAAAGTTTACTTGAACAAGAAAAAGGTTCTAGCACTGGGCAGGACTCCAGACCAAAGATGGTTCAGAATGCTCCAAATCACCACATGTGCAGGCTATATTTACATCCAGTGTGTTAGTCAGCTTTCTGTCACTGTGACAAAATACTTGGTGAAATCAACTGAAAAGGAAGAAAAGTTTATTTTGGCTGCTGGCTTCACAGCTTCCAGTCCATGGGCAGTTGGCTTCATTGTTTTGTGTCTGTGGTGAGGCAGAACATCATGAGAGGAAGCACATGGCAGAGTAAAGCTATTCATCTCATGAAGTCAGGGAAACAGAGAGAGGTGGGGCAGAGGGAGTGGAAGGGGCCAGTGTCCCAATATCTCTTTCAAGACACACTCAACCCCCTAACTTCCTTCTATTAGGTCCCACCTCTTGAAGGTCCCACTACCTCTCAATGATACCACAGGCTGCCAACCAAACCTTTAGAACATGAGCATTTGGGAAATGTGTAAGATCCAAACCACAATACCTAGAGAAAAGGAAGTGACACACAGAAACAGTCTGGTTGGTTACAGTTCATGTTTGCTTTATATGTTTATGTTTTGGCAGGTTTCAGCCTCTGGTTGGCTGGAAGTTCAGCTCTTTATGATTGATTGAGACTAAATTGCTTGGTTACTAAGGTGTACTCTTGGATTATGTTACAATTTACTTACACATCAAGCTAGGGTATGCTTTACTATGCAGGGAAGCCACTTAGGGCCACACCTTACCACCAAGTGCAGAGACATGATTAGGCTAAACTTATTTCAGCTTAATAATTATCAGTGGTGTTTGCTCTTACCTACTTGGCTGGTCCAGTCAGGAAAACATTTGGAGAAGAAAAGGATGTATATTTTTGTATTAGTCTATTTGGGTTGCTATAACAAAAATATCATAAACAACAGAAACTCATTTTTCACAGTCCTGAGGATGGAAAGTCCCAGATCAAGGCCCCAGCAGATTCAGCATGTGGGGAGAGCTCACTGGTGCTTTGTGGACAGTGCCTTCTCACCGTGTCCTCACTGGTGGAAGAGGGTCTCCTTCATAGAGTCACTTTCTCATGACCCAATCATCTCCCAAAGGCCCAGTTTTCTAAAACCATCACATTGGGGGTTAAGATCCCAATATATGAATTTGGAAGGACACAAATATTCAATCTATAGCACTTTAGTTATTAATATATATTACCATATGTTAGAGTTATGCACATCTACAAAATAGCTACATCCTGAGTTTGGCCATTCCTTCCATCTTAAAAACAACTTGGTTAGGTAGAATTTGAAAGTTATTACTCTCACGTAGACAAGGTGATTAGAGCATAGGAGGTGAAATCTAAGGCCACATGACTAATTAGTGGCTGAGCCAAACCCAGAAGTCAGGTTTCCTTGTCTACATTTCCTCCAATGAGACCAATTTGCCTCTTAGAGCAATGAGGAAACAACATTCTAAAAGGTATTTAGTTTTATTTCTAAAGTTGATCTGGCTCCATCAGGAGTATGAAAACCCACCTGATTTGTAATTGGAGCCTAGAGTATCACCCACTGGCTGAGTGGATGATTTCGTTACCAGCTGCTGAAACACTTCCATGTGAAGATGTGAAATTCCTGCAGGAAATGACTCCAGGCAGCTCTGAATAAGTGAGGAAATTAAATGACTAACTTCTATGTTTCCTGGTTTTTGTCTATCTTAATTAACAATTTATTTTGGTAAAGGAAAAAATGAACAAGTTTCTAATAGTCAACATGTAAAACTTAGTTTTTATTTAAAGTAAAAACATGGTTCCCATATTTGCTTTTATTTTTTTAAAAAAGGAATAATAGCTTTCTGGATAATTTTCTCCACCAGTAACTGTATTTATTAAACAGTTCCTCCTTTAAAAAAACAATTGCAACATATGTATGTGGGAAATATCAATTTCCTTCTCTTAGTTCCCAGAGGTACACTTAAGAAAAATGTGTTGATTATTAACAGGGCTAATATTTTTGTGGTAATGTTATTACTGAACACCTACAATAATTGGAGTTTAGGATGGACAGAGGTATTGTAGTTAGAATCCATTACTGATTTCTATGTCATATTAAATACATTATGAAACTAATTGAATGTTGTTATTACTTCTGAGACATATTTTATGTGATTCTTATTTTGCCTTCACTCATTTATTGGATGATATTCACTGAATAGCGACTATGTAGTACTCATTCTTCGAGGTGCTGAAGAGACATGTAAAATAAACAAAGCTTTGCTCCCATGGAGATTACATTCTAGTTGAGGGAGACATGATTAACAGGAAGGCAGGAAACCAGGTCAGGTAATTGTAATTGCTATGAAGAAAACTAGTGAGAGATGCAAATAAGGGAAGGCTAGTACTTTAGATGGATTGGCTAGGAAATCAGACAAGCCTTGAGTTAGTCTCTTTGTAGAAATTTAATGACTTAAGATCCAATTCATCATAGACATTGTGGTTGTATCACTGTGGCATGCTGTCCTTTTCTCAACTCTACAAATATTTAGGGTACATTTTTAAAATCAACGATAATTGAGAGAAATTTCAAGAGAGCTGATTTTATAGCTTTGCAAAATAACATATTTTAGGAAAGAAGAGGATGAGGCAGAATTAAAATTCTCATCACAGCGCTAGTGAGCTGTATTTCCATACAGACTTGCATTACTAATTAAGTTTAAAGGTACCAATCATATTTTTTCTGAAATTAAATGAAGGTAAATTCTGTTTGGAGCACGACTACTCACAACAGTAGGCACCACTTTTCTGGACAATATAATGTGCCAAGCATAGAACTTTAGGTACATTTTTCTTATTCTTCCAAGAGCCCAACATATGGGTATGATTGTTCTCACCTTATTTGGTAAGGAAATTGGGATACTAACATGTTGAATACTTTCCCTGAGGTCCCAGAACTAATAATTCCGTAGTTGGAGTCTGACATCACTTCTGCCTAATTCCGTGCTTCTGGAAGGAACAATAGAGATTAATCTAATCTCACCTTCTCCTTTTCCATATGGACAGAGATAGCTCCAGTGACCTGTCCAAGGACACAGAGCCAGTGAGCTGGTAGCAGAATTGGGACTAGAGGCCAGCTGGGAACTCTTCTTGAACACCATTCTCAACCTCTACAACTCACTGCCCTTTCCAGAAATTCCTAGGTCAACTGGCTATTCCTACTTGGGGCCAAGATGAATCTTGACCCATACCTCATTAAAAAATCAGTTCCAAGTGGAGCAGGGATCCAACTATGAAAGGCAATATAACAAAGCTTTTAGAGGTAAACAGAAGAATGGCTTCATGACCTCAGGGTAGGCAACACTGGCAACTATAAAAGATTAAGTTATGTATTAAGTTAAACTGAAATTGGGAATTTTTATTCATTAAGGGACACCATAAAGAAAGTAAAAAGGAAAGTCACACAGCTGAAGATATCTGCATACATATGTCTACAAAAGTCCCCATCTAGTATGTGTAAGTGCATTAATTCCCATAAATCAAAGGCTAAAAGAGTAATGAATCTAATAGAAAAATACATAAAAATCTATTTTTCACTTCACAAAAGAGGTATACTACCAACTAATGTATATGAAAGGGTGCTCAACATCATTAATTATTAGGAAAATATAAATAAAATCCATAATTTGATACTGTTACATACTCTCAAGGATAATTTTAATGAAAACTGTGATTTTCATGTGGTTTAATTCATATTAAGTATTGAAGAGGATATATAACTGCAGAACTTCTGACACTATTGGTGGAGTGTCAGTTGGTTTAACATTTTGTAAATGCTTGGCAATGTGGCAGTTAGCTATTGCTGTGTAACAAATGTTAGTTATTAGTGTGTAACCAACTACACTAAAACTTAGTGACTTGAAAAGTAACTATTTCTCATTTTATATAAGCCTATGTGTCATGAAGGCAGCTCTGTCAATCTAAATTAGGCTCAGTTAATCTCATCTGGGCTTGCTCACACTCAGGGAGAGCTGGCAAGATGGCAAGGGGCTGGCTAATAGAATGACCCCATCAAAGATGACACTACTCTTCTCCTCGTGTCTCACATCCTTCAGCAAATTAGTCTAGTTATGTTCTAAAAGAGAAGCAATAGAGGGAGAGAGAGCACATACTTAAAAGAGCTCTGTGTATGTTTTTCTAGTGCCTCATTGATCTGAGCAAGTTGCATAACCAAACTCAGTATTGGTGTGGGAGGACATTGCAATGACATGTATACAAAGACACATGAAAAACTGGGCTAGTATTTACTCAAACCAGGTTGTGTTGTTGTTAGGTGCTGTCGAGTCGGTATCCGACTCATAGCGAGCCTCATAGGGTTTTCAATGGCTGACTGTTTCGGGATTGCCTTGGGAGTGGATTGCGAGTCCTTTCTCCCATTCAAACCAGGTAGACATTTGCATACCCTTTAATCCAGCAATTTAATTCTTAAATATCCAACAGAAAGCTATACATTTGTCCACCAAGAGATATATACAAGAATAGTCACAGTAGCACTGTTCATAATAGCCTCAAGATGAAAACAACCCAAATATCTATCTACAGGAGTGTGATAAACAAACAGTGCTATATTCATATGATGGAATATTACATAGCAATGAGAATGAATGAGCTGCAACATGCAGATGGATAGACAAGAAAACACACAGATGGGTAAAGATGTATATGAGAAAATAAACAGTAAAACAAGTCAGTGGTGTTAGAAATGATGGTAGTAGCTCCCCTCAAAGAAGGTGAGGACAGGAAAGGGCAGGAAGGAGCTTCTTGGAAATGTTATATTCTATTGTTTGGCTATTTATTGGTTATACGGTTGTATTCATTTTGAAAGTTCATTAAGATATATACTTACATTTTATAAAGTTTCCTAATGTTGTTAGGTACCATCAAGTTGGTATCCTACTCACAGCGACCCTCTGTACAACAGGGGAAACACTATTGTCAGTGCTTCTCTGCTGTTCATAGGGTTTTCAATGGCAGATTGATTTTTGGGAGGGGGTTGCCAGGTCCTTCTCCCAAGCCTACAGCTTCTGGTGTTCCCAGGCGGTCTCCCATCCAGGTACTAACCAGGCCTGACCCTCCTTAGCTTCCGAGATCTGACGGGATCGGATGCCACAGGGCTATAGCTGCAGGCAGTTTCCTTATACATGTTTATAATAATGAAATATATGCTAAAATCATTGGTATGCATACTTTTCATGAGCTTTTTGTTTGTCTTTAAATTTATGTTGTTTTCCTATTGAGAAACTCACGTGATGTTAATGATTTCCATTGGCTCCACTGGGAAGGTGGCTTGATTTCAAAATTAGCCAGCCAGTTAGTTGCATGATCATCATGGCTATCACTTAGTTTAATTCCATTCTATTTAGCATAGTAATTTTTTATGGATAACTCAAAGCACAATGGGAGATAAATCTTTTTGGTTGCTTATCAGATCTCAATATGCACCAGAATCATCCATAAAACTGATGAAATGTATGTCCAATATCAGGTTCCAACTTCAGATTCTGACTTAATAGGTCTGAGGTAGAGTCAGGGATAAACAATTGAAGTGATTTTTTTCCCCCTCGGTACTGGGGGTTGAACCCAGGGCCTTGCGCTTGTGTGCTCTGCAAGTGCTGGACCACTGAGCTGCACCCCCAGCCCATTTTTTTACTTTTTGTGGCAGGGACTCGCTAAGTTATGCAGACTGCCTCTGGCATCTGCGATCCTCCTGCCTTGCGATCCTCCTGCCTCCGCCTCCCAAGCTGCTGGGATTACAGGCGTGTGCCACCACGCCCGGTGAAGTGATTTTTTTTTAACCATGGGTAAAATCAATGCAAGAAATCTTAGGATTGCATTTTTATAAACCTACCAGGACCTAACAATCTAGTGGCAAAGAAATCTATGTATTAGAAGGAAAAACTAAAACAAGGTACAAACTATCATAAAGGTATAAAGAATATGTTTTTGCACAGAGCAATCACAATTTCTTGCAGAAGTGGGACTCAGTCAAGTTTGACCTTGAAACAAGTGGGGGTAAGCTATAAATTTATTCAATAAACATCTATTTAGCTCCTCCTACTGAGTGCTGGCCACTGTTCTTAGTGCTGAGGCTATAATAATGAATAGAGTGTGCTTTCCCAAGGCAAAGTACAGTCTCCACAAGGGGAGAAGCAAGAATCTGAAGTCACACAAAGTGGTTTTGTTGTTGTCAGGCGCCGTCAATTCAGTGTCCAACTCAAAGCGACCCTACGTACAACAGGCAAAACACTATTGTCAGTGCTTCCCTGCTATTCATAGGGTTTTCAATGGCTGATTGTGTTTTGGGAGGGGGTTGCCAGATCCTTCTTGCAAGCCTACAGTATGTGGAGTTCCCAGGTGGTCTCCTATCCAAGTACTAACCAGGCCTGACCCTGCTTAGCTTCCAAGATCTGGCAGGATCGGATGCCACAGTGGTAAGGTTGGAGGCAAAGTGGTTTTAGCATCTCTACCTTAGTTTATGTTCGCTTTTGGTTCCCTCCAACTTCCTTACCTCTTTCATCTTATCCATTGTCTATGAAAACATCCAGAGTATTCAGAGAAAGCAAGAAAGAATTAGAAAATGACCACCAATGACCTTTCTATGTCTAATTCTATGACATAGAAGAAACTCTCTGAAACATCTTACAATAGTTTTTGTCCAACCCCTCAAGACCTGTGGCAAACTCTTATCTAATTTACTATCTTCAGTCACCCTAGGAGTTTGTAGGTGTGTGTAAGAGAGTATATACCACTTTCTAACTTCTCATCTGCCAAATATCTGAATTTAGGGTGATAACCTTCACACTTATTCTAGTTAGCAACTTCCCTAGGCAATTCTTTGTTATGAGAGGTTTTGTTGATGTAACCAAATAATTAGGTATCATGTGAAAAAGCCATCAGCTTGTAGCAATAATAGTGATACCTACTCCCAATTCGGGCTGGGATTTAGCTCAGTGGGTAGAGCGCTGCGCTGCAGTCTCTGAGGTCCCGAGTTCAATTCCCAGCACCACAAAAGTGGGAGAAGGGCCTGGCAATCCACTCCCAAGGCAATCCTGAAACAGTCAGCCGCTGAAAACCCTATGAGGGTCGCTATGAGTCGGATACCAACTCGACAGCACCTAACAACAACAACAACAACAACTCCCAATTCATTAGCACAGATGTTTCATTAATATCAGCAACAATGCACTTGATATTTTTCCAAAGATTGATGGAAAAGAGAATAATTCTGTATATTTTCTACTCAGGTTTTCCATCACATGAGGGGGGTATGTTTTATTTTTCTTTTGAAAATTTTACTGTGGTAGAATACTTAACATAAGATCTATTCTCTCAGTAGATTTTTGAGGGAAGAATATGGTAATTGCTATCTCTAGGCACAGTGGTATACAGTAGATCTCTAGAACTTATTTGTCTTGTATAACTGAAATTTTGTATCCACTTGTGGCAAATCTCAGTTTCGCTGTCTATACCACCCCTGAAAACACCATTTTATTCTTTGCTTCTATGAGTTTGACTATTTTAGATACTTTGTGTAAGTGAGATTATGCAGTATTTGTGTTTTTGTGACTTGTTTATTTCACTTAGTCTGATGCCTCATGATTCATCAGTGCTATCACAACAAATCACATATAAGATTTCCTTCTTTTTAAAGACTGAATAATATTCCATTGTATATACTACATTTTATTTATTCATTTTTCTGTTGATAGACGTTTAGGCCATTTTCACGGCTTGGCTACTGTGACTAATGCAGTAGTCAATGTAGGAGAGCTCATATCTCTTCAGGACCCCAATTTCAACTCTTTTGGGTTAATTTCCCAGAAGTGGAATAGCTGAATTTTATGGTAGTTCTATTTTTGATGTTTTGAGGAGCTCTCATACTGTTTTCCATAGGGGCCACACTATTTTGCACTCTCATCAATAGTGTACAGAGTTCCAGTTTCTCCACATTTTCATCAACATTATTATTGTCTTTTGGGTTTTTGATACTAGTCATCCTAACAGGTGCAAGATGAGAATCACCTTGTGGAGGGGTTATGTGATATTAGGAATATCATTTAACCCTACAGTGCCCTGTATGTGAATTGGGGCTTTAATTAATATTTCTCTCAGAAGACCTCAGAAAGCAACTACTCATGCTGAAGACTGGTTAATAACCAGAAAGAACCAGGTACTTTTATTGTTTTTCCTTAGAGGTGTTTCAGAGTAAGCAAGGGGCTGATGAGGGGAAGTTATTTTTTATAGGATAGCCAATAAACATGGAAGGAATGATAGAATTAGGAAACCATGATTTGTTACACCTGGTGACATTGTGGTTCCAGGCATCAATCCTCAGTGGCCACTAATACCATTATGTGAAATGTTGGTGGAAATTTTATTGTTGGTGAAACTGGCCAACACTTTCTAAAACCACTGTCTCCAAAGTAGGACAAGCACCTAGCATGTGCATCCTGATGGAATGCAATAGAAGGTGTAGGCACCCCCTGTACAACACTACCTGCCAAATTCAAAACTGATTCTAAATCAAGCTTCACAACTAGATTAAGGAAATATGGAGGACAGAGGGACATGTGAAATGATACCATGAGGCTACAATGAGCCAGACACATAATAAAGGAAGGATTACTCAGTTTCTTCTCCAAATAAGTGGCATGAAGTATAAAAAGAAAGCAAGACAACTTCCTTGAAGGGTATATTAACCACATGCAATATGTGGATGCATTTGAGATCCCAATTCAAATATATCAGCCATAAAAAGATATTTTTGCAACTACTGGAGAAAACTGAAGACTGATGATAAATATGATGATATTAAACAGCTACTGGAATTTTGGTAGGTGTGGTAATAATATTAAGATGTGTTTTAAAAAAGGAATCCTCATCTATTAGCAAATTTTGAGGTGAAATGACGTGTTGCCTGGGAGTTAAAATACTCCAGAAAAAAATGAGAACACATATGTGTGTGTATATTTGTGCTGGGAGGGCAGAAAGTTGAAAGAGGAAGATAGAAGGTTAATAATTTTTAAAGCTGCATGATAAAAGAGATTCATTACACTATTCAATTTTTGTATGTTTGAAAATTTCCACAGTAATAAAACCATATTCTTAGGCCAAAGCAAGCAGAGAAGTCAAATTTGTATGCAAAATTTGTATAAAATTTCAAAACTAAATAAACATTTGATACAAATTTTCAAACTTTCAGTATCAGTTTCTTACATGTAAGGCACTGGGGGCATGTGGGTGGTTGTCCTCTGCTGTAGGGGTTAAATGAGAGGCCCAGGGACTTTACAATCAATAGACCAAGCTTTAAAAAGTGAATGAACACTTGTGCTTTTTGAACTTCTGCTCATTATCTTTATTGAGACACAAAGTAAATTTATCAGGACCAGTGGTTTTTTTTTTTTTTTTTAATGAAACAATAGAATTTTAAAATGTCAGACTACATCTTCAGTAATAGTATGTTACTCAAATTTTGGGAGTGTTTTGACTAATGGTATCAGTGTTTCTCTGTCGGGGTTTGACTCTGGCCCGGCTAAGGTCTCAGAGCCTAGTCTCAATACCACTGCTGTCTGGGGACCGTCAGGATTAGGGTAAGAGCTGGTTGGTGGCACCAAGAGAAGGGCCTCAGGAGCCTTCTTAATATAAAACAGGAACGATGATTTTATTGAACTGCTCCTGCAAAGGAGGGCAAGAACAAGTAGAGGGGTGTTGCTGACACCATTGGTCTGTGCTGGTATTGACTCTTGCAGTTCGCCTTCTCTCTCTCCTCCTCCCCAGGCAGTGAGGGAATGGAGAATTCTTCGTGGCTTGATTGGATCCTCCTCTT